>PVJX010045195.1:0-12807 GCA_004027295.1 Dolichotis patagonum | reverse complement strand
AGAAGAGTACTCATCACTTGATCTTTCAAAGTTTCATTCCTAAGTACTGCGCATCATGGTCAGTCTGCTTTCTGAGTAATTATTAGAACATATATAAAGATAAATCTAAATTAGTAATCTTCAATGGCCAAGGTTTTCATCATTTTCAAAGACAAATTTAACATGACAACAACTAAAATAAACTATCAATAAAAGCATGGTTTTCTGGTTATGTATATAAAAATTAGAGAAAAACATCTTTCTTAATGGAAATTGCCCTTCTAGAATTTTTTTCTTTCATTTTTTTCAAATCCACTTTATTTCAAAGAGAAAAAGGAAAAAAAGGAAGAAAAAAACCACTAAAAATTTTAAAACACGTCGATCGGGGACAATAATAGTATATATATTGCACATTGTCATTCCCAAATTAGTCACCCAGAGCACAAGACATCTGCATTCAACTGTCCCAACAATACCAGCATAAATCTTTCCCTTTAGTGAACTCAGAGAAATCAGTAGTTTAACTATATCAACTATTTTTATATACAGGTATATACACAAATACATATGTTGTCAGAACTTTTTTCAATCCTTGAATTTATAACTGTGCAAAAATTCAAACTGAAAAAATGAACAAAAAACCCCTCCATATTCCATAATATAGCTAATATGAAAATTAGCTAACCAACAAATACTTAATGAACAACAGCAATTACTGTATTTTTCTGGGTTCCTAAGATCCTCTACTAGTTAGCAGAGATGCAAAGGTAAACGCTAGTCCTCCCCTCTAAAATTAAACATATCCAGTAAACATATCCAATAAAATGATAACAGTATTTTAATTTTACTTCCAATTTTAGGGACATTTTAGTGGTCACAAACATTTTCAGGAAACTGTTGTGTAAAATCTTTCATTTTAATTTCTACAAGAAAATAATGCTTTTGTCCTTTTTTTAGAATAGCTCTTGCCATAATATCTCATTTTCTTCAAAAAAGTTATCTATACTATGACACAAAATAAAATCAAATAAAACACAACAGAATGAAACCATTCAGAAAAAAAGCATGATAAGACTTCAAACAAAGATGATAAGACTTCAAACAGAGATGATAAGAAGTCAGTATTTCCTATTATCTTAGTTTGAAGTCCTATCATGCTTTCATTCTTTTGATTGGTTTTATACTATTTTGTTTTGCTGATATTATTGTGTTGGAAGGTATGGTAAACTGTTTTGAAGAAAACAAGAGACATTATGGTGCCATTGTTGATATTCTGTTGTCTTGTGTTGCTTGCGTTGTTCTATTCTGAATTGTTTTGCTCCATTTTGTTTTATTCTCTCTAAAATAAAAAATAATAATAAAAATTTTAAAGAAAAGAACAGATCTTGCTACAGTTCCCAAGCCAACTTCAAAGTCCTGGACTCATATGATCCTTCTTTTTTTTTTTTTTCTTTTTTTTGTTACCGGTACAGAGGATTGAGCTCATGACTGCGCGCTTGCAAGGTAGGCGCTTATGCTGCTGAGGTGCATCCCCAGCCCCCACATGGTCCTTCTCTCTGAGTTTCCCAGGAAGCTGGAACTACAGGCACATGCCACCATGCCTGACTTAAAGTAATTTTTATAGTAATGCATGCTAGTAAAATTCCTTGCCTCAGGGATGTCTTACTCACGAAGCTCTAGTAATCACAGAAAATGTTATTAGATGCTAAATCAAAAAGCAGGAGTTATTAACTTTAAGATCTGCTTTCAGTTGGTATCCTGATGTATTTGGCCAACACAACGGGAGAAGACACTTCTTTTGTATAGCTAAATTATTCAAAATCTGATACTAGTATTTTTTTATGTTTATTGCTAAATCTGCTGAATAGACCTAATATCAGTTAGGATATTAGTTGTAAATCAGTGTGATCACTCTCCTGGATATTCATTTATTTCTGGCTGGATCCCTTGAAAGTATCTCCAGATAGAATTCTTAAAACTCTTAAAACCATGATTAAAGTAGAAGTGTTTTAATTATAAAGGTAGTACTTTCAGTCAATTACAAGATTTAGAAAAAGAATAAGAAAAAATCCTCAAACAAAACCCACCAGCGCACAAATCTAACCTCAGACTGGTTTGGAACAATGTGTTGACATTACTTCGTGCCCTTGCACCTTATTTGCAAAAGCCCTCTACAAACTACGCGTCTTTTGCTATCTTGGCATCTTCTCCCATAGGGCTATTCCAGTGCAGGGAATGAACAGTGATCACAGAAGTGGTAAGAGCTCTTTAAGAACTTGCAATCTTGTGGTTTCCAACAATAAAAATTCAGGTTGAAAATGTCCCTAAAATTGACTTTCACTTATTTCAGTTACAGAGTTTACATCTTGCTCTCCTCTGACCTCCGCTTCTCCATCCATATGTGCTTCTGACGGAAAGCTAGATGATAGCCCTCTGCCTTAGTTCTTTCAAAGGAGCAATGTAGCACTACACTAGGAATTTTATTACCTTCTTGGTGAAGACTCCTTTACCGAGATATAGCCACTGCACACAGATGCAGACATGGATACTGATGAGTTGCTTCCAAATATCCAAAGCTCAGATTTATGTTTTCAGCACAACAAGGCCAAATGTAAAAAAGCAGAAATATTTTATATTCCAATTTTTTAAACCACTTGTAATAAAAATTAAAATAGGTATATACCACACCAACAAATTGAACTTCTTTTACATTGTTGTCACTCTTAGCACCATATTGAAATTCATCGAAATAACTATAGAAAAAGCATGAATAGCAACAATAACTTGCAAGGTTGAAATAATTGCTTGGGGAGATCTTGATGTTACAAAATAGCTGTCAAAAAGAAAAACAGCATTCTTGGCCCTCAAGAATAAGAGATTCAGATAAAGATGTTTTTCTAATGAGCAATGTGCTTAGGTATAGTATTATTACAGGAAAGACAAAATTCCAATCGTCCTTACTAAATTGTATGTCTCCTTTCAGCTATTTTGGGATTTTTTTGTTTTTTAGTTAAAGCATTTCCAAGTTGCAGAAGAAATATGCATCATTCTTTTGTACATGGGAATGAAATGTGATATCTTTCCTCTCTCTCTCTCTGTCTCTCTCATTTTCTGTACTGAAGATTGAACCTAGGAAGCACTGAGCTACAACCTGAGCCTTCTTGATTTTTTAGCATTGTGACAGAGTCTTGCTAAATTACCTAAACTGGCCTGAAACTCGAAATCCTCCTGCTTCAGTCTCAAGTACCTGAGATTATAAGATTTCACCACTGCCTGGCTGAAACAAATTTCAATTTAGTTTATTGCAGTATTGAGATGATTTTAACAAGAGTTACCATTTGAGAGTGCTGCCTTTATGTACTTTATTTGTAATTCTCACACAAAACCTGCATTGAGAGTGCTTTTATTTAAGGTTAAAATTTACTCAAGACTACTATGTCAGAACCCTCAGTAAAATCTGGTTTCGCCCCAAAGTTTGAGCTCTGTTCATAATGCAGTAACTTTTAGATAATTGTTAAAGATTCTTTTAAAATTTTTTTGTATAACCACCCTATTTCAGGCCACAACTTTATTATCAGTACCAGTAAGACCTTTGCACCTCTATATTATCAATGTCAGAAGTGCTATAACGAAGCAGTCCCCATCATTCTGCCTCTTAATAGGTACTAAGACTTGAATATGTTTTGACTGTGCCCTGCCTCCCAAGGTTTCATGTGTTAAAATTTAATTCCCATTGGGAGGTGTTACATGGCTGCAAAGTTAGCCTGGGGATAGCATTTAGAGGTAGGAGTTTTTCGGAGGTGATTAGGATTAAAATCATTAGGGTACAATGCCCATGATTGAATCTTGGTGGCTTTATAAAAGAGGGCAAGAAACAGACAGAGAGGCGAACATTCTTGCACTCCCTGCTTCTTGGCATAACATACTGCACTCCCTTGAAACTTGGCTGGCAAAAAGCCATTGCCAAACACAGCCATTCAACCTTGCCCTCCAGAACTGTGAAACCAAAATAAATTTCTGCTTGTTAAAATTTACCAAGCCTGAGGTATTGTGTTATGGGCAAAAGAAGACAAGACTACTATAGCAGGAAAAGGTTCGAACTGGATATTAGGCAAGTTTTTTTTCTCTTTTACAAAGTTCCATTAGCTGGATTCTGCAAACTAAATGGAAGAGCTGTCAAACCCTCCTGCTCAAGATTCACCTCTTAAACTTCACTCTAGAAAATCACTCAAGTGTGACCCTGGAACAAGAATCTTTAAGGTCACCTAGAATCTTAATAAAATGTAAGACTTCATAACTTGTTAAATAAATGGTGCTGGGGATACCAGCTCTCCACATGCAGAAGACTGAATTTAGACTGCTATCACTCAGCATGTACTAACCTAAAATAAAAATGGATCAAAGATCTAAATGTTAAGACAGAAATATTTAACCTGCTAGAAGATCAGATAGATAAAATTATTGAAGACATAAAAATAGGCAAGGACTTTCTGAACAGAACCCAATTACACAAGAAATAGGATTAGGATTCAACAAATGGGATCATATAAAATTAAAAAGCTTCCACACAACAAAGTACAGTGCCTCCGCACAACCTACTGAATGGGAAAAAATTGCGTGTTCTTCCTCGGACAGAGGACTAATACTAAGACTATATTAAAAAAGCTCATAATAATTAGATCTTCCAAAACAGAAGACCCAGTCAAAAAACAGGCCACTGAAATGATTAAGCGCTTCTCATAAGAAGTACAAATTGTCAAAAATACATGAAAAATGTTCAGTATATGGCCATTAGAGAAATGTAAACCAAAACAATACTGAGATTCCATCTCACCCCAGAAAGAATGACTATTATCAAGAAATCAAACCATGATAAATGCTGACCAGGCTTCAGGGTAGGGAAAATCCTTTTGCACTGTTGGTGGGAATGTAAACTAGTACCACCACAATAGAAATCAATGCAGAGATTCCTCAAAAAACTAAAAATAGAAATTCCATTCAAGCCAGCATTCCTCTTTTAGGCATCTTCCCAAAAGTTAAAGTTATCATATTACACTGATACATGCATATCCATATTTATACCAGCACAATTCATAATAGTTAAATCCTGGAAGCAGCCTATAAGTCCATCAACAGATGAATGAATAAAGAAAATGTGGTGTTTATGAACACAATAGATACTACTCTGCATAAAGAAAGATGAACTTCAAGCTTTTTTGTAGGAAGATAAATTCAGCTTGAGACCATAATGTTAAGTAAAATAAATCAGGCTCACTAGGTTAAATATCACGTGGTTTCTCTCATATGACAAACCCAAAACACAAAAAAGAGCAAAATAAAAGATAATAAGAAACAGGGAGATTTCTGGGTGTGGTGGTGCATGCCTGTAATCCCAGCACTCTCAAGGCTGAGGCAGGAGGATTGTTGAGTTCAAAACTAGCTTGGAATACAATGTGAGTTCAAAACCAGCTTGAACTGTGTAAGAAGATCCTGTCTCAAAAAAAGAAAGGAAGGAAAGAAGGAAGGAAGAAAAAGAAAGAAAGAAAAAGAAAGAAAAGAAAGAAAGAAAGAAAGAAAGAAAGAAAGAAAGAAAGAAAGAAACCTTTTGCAAAAGAAAGGGAGACCAAGAGGGGGAGGGGGAGGGGATGACAAAATGAATTAAGATGTGTTATGTACATGGACCAATGCCCCATGAGAAATAAATGTAATCATTATGTACTACCAACATGTACTAATAAAAAAGTAAAATTGAGGAAAAAGTGCCGAATCTCAGGCTCCATCTACCAGCTGAATCAGAATTTACATTTTAATAAGATCTGGGATCAACTGAACTGAGTCACTTGAAATGCTCAGACAGTAATGTACTCCATTAGAGGCCTATAAATTCATTCTTTGTCTTCTCAATTTCTCTGATTCTTTTTTCTTCACATGGAAGTACACTTTTAAAAGGCCAGCTTTCTGGACATGCTGGCGCATGCCTTAATCATAACACACTGAGAAACTAAGGCAAGAGAATATCAAGTTTAATTCCAACCCAGGCAATTTAGAAATTTAACAAGACCGTGTCTCAAAAAATAAAAAGTGTTAGGGATAGCTCTGTGCAAACATCCTGCATGCATTCCCCAGCATTGCAAAAATTAAAATAAAATAAATGCCCAGGTGATTCTGCACACCCCCACACCCAACTATGAGTTCATTTCTCTTCTTTTCTCAACAGTGATTTAAAAGAATATTCTCTACTCCCTGAATCCATTCACTTCTCTATAGTGTAATCACCTATCTTTTACTACCTGACTGCTACAATATGCTAAGCACTATCCTTGGCTCTAAAGATAAACTGGTGTGGTCCTTATCCTCACATGCTATTACTGAAATTGTCCTCAGCTCATGACCAATTTCCTAAATAGTTAATTTCAATGCATACCTTACATTCATTATCAGACAGAAGAACCCAGCTGCTTTAAATCAGATACTGAAGACATTTTGCTAAAACTAGAAAACAATGCTACACTTCTTGTTAAAAAAAAAAAAAAAAAAAGCTACTTTTAAGGTATTCCACTGGAGCCTCAGCCCCATTTATTTGAAAAGTCAGAGGTTCATCATATGAGATTATACATAGCCATTTCTCTCTAACCTGAACAGCACTCAAGAAAGACAATATTTATTTCAGAGGTCCGGAGTTCTGCAAAAAAGTATTTCAATCATTTCTACTATGTCTACAAAACTAACCCTATAGTTCTATTCAACCTGCGTTTACATGAACAGGATTTGCCCATGGGTTAAACACTAAATATTAAGTAAATTTCTTTGAGTAGATTATTCCTTTCATCCACCAAAAAGGTAGAGTGAGGTACTATCAATGACCTAGCCAGAATCTTCATTACTTTTCCCTCATTGCTGGGACAAAATACCTGACACCCAAAATTAAGGAAGGAAAGGTTTATTTAGCTCACAGTTTCTAGAGGTTTCGGTCCATAATCAACTGGACCAACAGTCCAAAACCAGGTGGCATGGCACAGAGGCAACACTTCAAGGCAGCAGAAGACGGCAAAACAACAAGAGCAAAAGCAGAAGAAAGCAATCCTCATTTCTTCCCTTATATTGTAAGCAGGCTACCCTATCCCCAGAGTAGTTGTAGCACTCACAATTTCTGTGCCCGCCTCTTGCACAAGATGAAGATGTTTACAAAGTGAGGACCCTGGCCCCAGTATTAAGTCCCTTAGTTAAAATTCTAAACTTTTTTTTGATGCAATGTATCAACCTTTACAATCCAACCTTTGTCAACTTGGTAACCAGACACATGTTTTTAAATCAGTTTCCAACTATGAAGACATGCTTATTCTTATTGTTTTACAACTAGACTGCTGTAACACAGGTTTAACAATACTTAAGAACCAGTATTAAGTCTACTGACATTATATTACATTAGAACCATTACATTACGAGCATGGACCCCCAGAGACTTATGTACATTATTTTATACTAAACGCATGGAGTCCATCTGCAAGAGTTGCCAAAGTCCTAACAGTCTTAGCATTACTGAAAAGTTTAAGTCCCAAGTTGTCTCCAAGATTTACAACAAACTCAGTTGCAAGCTCCTGCACAGATGAAAACAAAGTTAAACATTTCCAACATACAATGGCACAAGGTAAACATTTTCATTCCAAAAGTTACAAACGGGGATACAAAGGACTGGGATGAAAGCAATTCAGCAGGAAAAACAGTAAGTCCTGTGGCCCCACATCCAGCATCTGAAGCAATCTGTGGCAAATTGTGAGCCCCAAAGGACTTATGGCACCTTTGGTTGGCTACAGCTCCCAGTTTCTCTCTTTGCTCCCTCCTTGAAGTTTTCCTTAGATGATCCACATTTCTGGTTTTTCCAAACTCCTAGTCTCCTCTGCACCTTTGGTTTCACCCTCACAGCTTCACACATTGCTCTCTCAGGGGCACACTGCCTGGCCTCCCAGACCTTCTGAAATCAGGGTAGTAGCTTCTTAACTGCAAAACTCTTGCATTCTGCATGCACCTAAAACCAGCACCACGTGGATGCTGCCAAGGTCTGCTGCCAGCTGCAGCAGTAACCAGGCTTCCCTTTCTCTTGGTTATAAAGGACAAGTGCCTGGATTACTGAGCACTCTGAATCCAATTCTGAGGAACAAATTTTCTATGCCACCGCCATTATGGAACAGTGTTCTATGGCTTTCTCCTCAAAGCAAAATCTTTTATGTTTTCAGTTTTGAGGCTGCAAAGGGTGGAGACTTGCTGCTTTTCATGATGATTTCAGACCATCTTTTATATTCTGATGTTCCTGCTCAGTAATAGAAATTTCCTCAGCTCTATCTTTATAATCCACAGCTTTATTTGAGTTTCCTTTCTGGCCAAACTCACAATGTTTTAAATCATCCTATTGAGATATTTGCTCTTGATTTGCAACATAAATCTGGCCAAAAGCCCACAGCAATATGCATTAACATTCAACTGCCTTGAAATTTCTTCTGCCAGATTAATTAATCTAACTGTAATCTTTGTCTCAGGCAAAGTCTCTGGATATGAGCAAAATACAGATAAACTTTTTGCCAAGCCATAACACACATCATCTGGAGTCCAGCACTCAATGCAGTCTTCCTCAGAAGAAACCTCCCAAACCTGGTCTTTATCATCAGGATTTCTATCAGTCTTCTAGCCTTCTGAGCTCTGACCAGAGTCTCCCATACAGAACAGCCTAAGGTGTTCCAGTGCTACTTTTTCAGGTGACATCTCCGAACTTTGCAAACTCTTCCCACAAGCCATTGCCAAAGGCTCTAGGTCACATACAGTTACATCAATGGCCCCACTCCTGATACCAAATTCTATCTTGGTTACTTTTCTCTTGTTGCTGGGACAAAATATCTGACATTCAAAGTTAAGGTAGGAAAGGTTTATTTAGCTCACAGTTTCTAGAGGTTTTAGTCCATAATCACCTGGCTAGAAAGCCAGGTAGCATGGCACAGAGGCAAGACTTCAAGGCAGCAGAATACAGCAAAAGCAATAAAAGCAAAAGCCTCTCTTCTTTTCTTATATTGTAAGCAGTCTATCCCACCCTTACAGTGGGTGTGGCCTTCACAATCTCTGTGCCCTCTTCTTGCACAGGTTGAAGATGTTTACAAAATGAGAACCCTGGCTCCCGCTGAGTACCTTAGTTAAATTTCTAAACTTCTCAGGTTGACACAATGTAGCAACTATTATATCAGACTTGAAAAAAGAGGCACATGGTTCCTTCTTTCTGACTCCACAGAAGAAATTTCTGCATGCGTTTCACTTGGACTCTTCATTACAGGGAAATTCGGGGCCCTTCTAGGATTGCCTGGCCTTGGCTCTCTTTCATAGCTATCGGGATGTTCATCCGTATTTTAGCACCAGAGTAAGTAGATTCACAATAAGTAACCTTCAGAAAAGAAATCTACAACTCAGTATTTGGGTACTAACTGGAGACAGTTGCAGAGAGCAGATCAGGGAATCTAGGAGACGCCCAGTAGGTGACCTGCATTTTTCTGAGTATCCCAGTTTGTCCAGGTTGGAGTGGCAGGCCAGCTGTGCCGTCAGGGCTGGCCAACAGAGCGGCAGCACATCAGCCACTGCGGAAGGCAGGTGACCCTGGATCATGTCACTGTCACAGAGACCCTGCTGTAGGCCCAACCTGGGACACGGTCAGAGTGAGCTGGCATTTAGAATGATTGGGGTATTTGTCCTCTAGGTTCTCCCACAGGATTACGTTCTTTTCAGTCTTATTGGCAAAAAAGCAGAAAGCACTGGGTTGGATCTTCAGGGATTTTCAAACTGACCCAGATCAGTTGTGGCAATGGTGTGATCCCTCTCCCTCCAGCAATCAGTCACAGATTTGCTTGTTTGGTTGGTTGGTTGTTGTGTTTTCCCTGGGGAGAGGTGGTTGTGTGGCATTCAAGACCTGTAGGTATTTCTTGTTGGACTGAATGTTAACATACTCTTTTTAAAAATTTTTAGATTTTATTTTGGAGGTAGTAAAAATACAACAGAACAAGACAGAACAAAGCCAATCGAGACAATGCAGTGAAATTGGTACAGAACTTCACAGCAGGGTACTGGGATAGTAGTAATAGGTACTGTAGTATGTCTCATTATCTTCACAATATTTGTCCAGTCAATTAGGTATAGCGAAATCAAACCAAAAACAGAACATTATAAAACCAATTGAAAGAGAATACTTAATAGAGCAAACCAATTAATCATAACAAAACAAAACAGTGAAAATAACCTTTGCCTTCAAACAGAAGATAGAAGGAAATCCCCCATCCTCCCAAGAGATGCTGAGACTTCCGTCCCCAGTTGCTCACGGTTGAGGGGTGGCGTGGGCGGTAGGCTCACCTTAGGCAGCAGCCTACGTTCCACCCTGGCTGGTTCTCGGGAGCCTCTGGTTCTCTGAATGTTAAGAGACTCTTAATGAAAAGATATATGTAGTCTTGGCTCTCGTCACTGGTGACAAGAGCGTGTAGTCTGATGACCAAGCCACAAGCAGCCTCAGAACGTGAGTGATAGTTCGCAAGGCAAGAAGCTTTTGGTTTACAGTCATCTTTTCTAGGAATTTCAACAGGTTCTTCTCTTCGGGTCCAGGAGAAGGACCTACAGCTGGCGGGGTCTTTGGACCACATTGATGCCCATGGCGAGGCCTAGCAGCGCAAGCAGTCCCAACCGCAGTGAGGTCAGCACGACTCGGCTCTGCAGGTGGAGGCGGCAGCATGATGGTCACTCTGGCTAAAAGCCCAGGGCATGGGGAGATACACTGACGTGTTTTCTCTCCTATTTAATTTAGCTAAAGTTACTTTCCCTAACCATTCCTCACGAAGTATGAAAACAGCAGATGGATATTGGTCCTCAAAAATTAAACAAAACAAAACAAAAAATTTTCAAGAAGATACCTAGAAGGGGAAGAGCTCGGTTTAACAGAATTTCCAGATTCAGTTTTTTGAGGAATCAACACATTGATTTCCATCATATTATAATAATAGCAGCATAATTCACAATCTTAAATCTTAGAAGAAGCCTGTATGTCCATTAACAGATAAATGGTTAAAGGAAATGTGTTATTTATACACAATGGAGTACTACTCTGCCATAAAGAAAGATAAGCATGAGTCATTTATTGGAAAATGGGCGCATCTTGAGACCACAGTGTTAAATGAAGTAAAACAGACACACAAATTTAAATATCATGTGGTTTCTCTTATATGAGAAAGCCAAAATAAAGATAAAGAGCAAAATAAAACATAGATAATAGGAGATAGGAAATAGTACAGAGATACATCAATCTCAAAGGGAAAGAGGGATCAAGAAATGGAAGGAGGGGAAAGAGGGAAGTGATGGGGGCGAAAATAGGAGTTAGTATGTCTATGAATATGTACTAACTCAACACAAGGAATGTAATCATTATGTACTGCAAACATGTATAAGACAAAAACAAAAAGCAAGGGGATCAAGAGATTGGTGGAGGGGAGAAGGAAGAGAAAGGGAATGAAAAAAGAAGATGTGTTATGTAAATGCACCAACTGCCCACAAGGAATGTCAACATTATATACTACACACATGATTTGTTTTATTTTTTGTTTTGTTTTTTCGGTACTGGGGATCGAACTCTCAACCTTGCACTTGCTAGGCAGGCACTTATGCCACTGAGCTAAATCCCCAGACCTACACACACGTATTTTTAAGATAAAATTTTAAAAAAGAATTCTAAACTGGAATACGTGTAGCCACCAAAGTATGTGTTTAGTTTTCTAAAAATGGAAAAAAGGTAAAAACTAAAGCAGCAAGGCGAATAGTTGGCTTCAGGTATTCTTTTTGTGAGTTTGTTTTCCCCACATGCCATGTTTTCTAAAGTTCTTATAAATGATATTGTTAGCCATGCATGGTGGCACATGCCTGTAATCCCAGAACTTGGGAGACTGAGGCACGAGGATCGCTTCAAGTTTAAGGCCAGCCTTGGCTACATAGTGAATTCAAAGCTGGTCTAAATTGTATAGTGAGACTCTGCCTAAAACCAAACCAAACCAAACCAAGCCAAATCGGTACTGTTGTGCTCTTATCTTGAATACTTCATGTGTACCTGATTATCAAGCCATATCATAATATTACTGTTACAGTGACTATTTGTATCATATTAAAATGAAAAATATTTAATGTATTTGCATTTTATTTATAGAAGAGACCAATTCTCTTAAGAATGCTTCTTGCTACACCACAAAATACCATGCTTTTGACTTGAGGGTAAAAATACTAGCAGTGTAACATTCACATTAACTGTGGAGGCTGTGGTCAGATGTGTAAACTTCTTTAGTGGGAGTGGAGGAGAGAAAGCCTGCTGGCTTTAAATACTTGGCATTCAGGAAGAATAAGGAAAAGTGTCCCTTGTAAACAATTACTCAGACTGCTTATCCCTAGAGGAAAGCTCAGATACAATCTTTTTTCCTTCATCTTCTACCACACGTAGTTAAATTCTCAGTAAACAATGCAACTTTTCATCAGACAAGTTTTACTGCATTTTAAAAATACAGTCTAATTTACATCTTTCACCTGTGCCCCAAGTCTTTCTTGTTTAGGACAAAAATAGTCTTAAAAAATATGTTTTCATCTTGTAGTCATAGAAGATGTTTGGACACAGAGATGTCATATTTAGCTCTTAAAGAAAACATTATTGAACACAACTTACTTAATATCAACTATGTTTACATGTTGATACAGGTCACAGTTTTGAATAAAGCAGCGAAAATGTGTCATTTGTATCACTTGAGATTATTCTTGCTTTTTTTTTTTTTTTTG
>PVJX010045194.1:0-12828 GCA_004027295.1 Dolichotis patagonum | reverse complement strand
CCCTCCTCTTCCCTCCCCGCCCCCACCACGCTCAGCGCCCGCCCGGGGACTGGGCCGCGGCCTCTGCGCAGCGCAGCGCAGGGAACAGGCGCCACAGTCCGGCCCGCAGTGCGTGCTGGCAAAGTGTTGCTTGCTTAGTTACTCATTTGTTCCGCGGTTGCAGGAAGAAAAGGAGCTCTAAACGACCCAGACACGGAGCCCTCGGGTCCTCGGGTGCCAACGCGCTGCGCGATGAGCCGGGGGTGGGGTAGGTGGGGGTGGGGTAGGTGGGGGTGGGGCGGCCCCTCCCCCCTGCACCTCGACCGCAGCTGGTCCGCGGCGCGGAAGGACAAATAGTGCCCGGTGGGACTGTGGCCTCGCTGGCCTGGTTGGCGGGAAAGGACGGAGCGTGGGGCACTTGCAGGGCCTCAGCGGGAGAGGGAAGGAGCTGGTCTGGGGCAGGAACAAGGGTAGGGCCTCCCCTAGGTAGAGGCAGGTGAGGGTTAGCCTTGGGTAGTTCGGAGAAAGAGATGGATAGAACTGAGTAGGGATAGGGAAGAGTAGGATCAGAGTTAAGAGTCGTGGCTGGGTAAGGGTTAAGGTGAAGGCTGGCGGTTGGCTAGGGTTGGGGAGTGCAGGGTCAGAGTCAGGGTTAGGGTAGAGGTTCGGTGGGATAGGGTTAAGGTGGTATAGGGGTAGGATTAGGTTTGGGGCTGGGTAGTGTAGGGTGATAGTGTTAATGCTGCACGAAGGTTAGGATGTAGGTAGGGTTAGGGATAGAGCCATGCAGAAGCAGAGTTAGGGTTAGAACCAGTAAGGGTTAGTGTGAGGGGCAGGAGTAGGGTATTACAGAGTTAGAGTTAGAATAGGGTAGGTTAGAGTTGGGTTGAGGGTAGTGCAGGGGCAGAGTTAGGGATGGGGCCTAATGTGGTAGAGAGAGGAACTGATATTTGTGGAGGAAACTGCAGGCAAAGAAGGAGCAGATGCCCGATCTGAAGTGTGTCCTGAGCAGTGCGGCGGTGAGTAGGTGGGTGTATGCATGTGCAGAGCAGCTGGATGTGAGACAGGAGAGGGCAGAGGGTCTCGGCCCACAGAGATGGGCCATAGTCGGGTTGGCATTTGCTTTTAACATCATTTCCAGTTTTTTTCCAAGCATCAGGTTAGATCCATTTCATCGGGAGACCACTTTTTGCCTCCTGTCTCTAATAAATTTTTGTTTCTGCTTTTCTCTTCCTTGCTGGTACTTACCTACAACTACAGCTATAAGTGTTTTTTCTGTAATGAGGCTTAGCTTTAATACCCACCTTTATTCCAAGTTGCGATTGGATAGTCTGTCTTCTGCATATCAACAGGACAAAATCAGTCTCTCATCCTTCCAGGACGAGTCCTCTTCTTTTTCATTAATATCCCTGCTATATCTGCCACACACGATTGGATGTCATTGGTGACTCATCTTTTCTTTATTCCTTTTATCCAGCCCGTTGTCAGGGCCTCCATTTATCTTATCAGAACCTTTCCTCTGTCTCCACTTCATGCTACACCCTAGAACATTGCCAGCCAGGGTTAGTTGAGCAGTCTGTGTGGTTCCGACCTCCTTTTCCCTGGGTTCCAATCTGACCTCTCAGAACAGTGGTTCTAAATCTTCTCTTCTAGCACTTCGTGTAAGGATAGCTTCATGGCTATGTTTTCTATTCCATTGAGTTTAAACTCTTGTGACTGATTCTCAAGCCCTCACCTCAGTCTAGTTTTTTTCTGGTGAACTGTTCCTCATACTCCCCCTTCAATTTCAGTTGGGGCTCTTCCATAAAGATATTCACAGTCCTTTAGTCCGTGTATATTTTTATGCATCTACCCTCACACAGCTTAGTATTTAATTCAGTGAGCATCAATTGGTTACAAGCGACATAAAATGCAGCTCAAATTGGCTTAAACAGACCAAGGAATTATACTAACTTTCACTAACCTTGTAAGAAGCGAAGGTGATTTAGCTCAGTTCTGAAGGTTCAAGAGCATGACACCTGCATCAACTTGCTTCTGATGGTGGCCCTGTGGCACTTCATGACCCGTGGCAGTGGAGGCAGAATGTGCAGAAGCAAGCAGTCGTATCTTAGGAAACCAGAGAGGGGCCTGGTTGGGACAAAGTTCAGGATTTTACCACAGTGTTTTCTCTAACCCTGGTCCCATTAGGAGTGCCTTGAACCACGTCAAGGGCTCGTCCTACACTGCGCCCTAAACTGCAGAACTCGCTCTGTTCCACACTCTTAAAAGTTCCGCAGTACTCCTGACACCACACTTCCACTGTGTGAAACTTCAGAGACTTTCAAGCCATATCCAGACTACATCAGGAAGGGACTGACTCACATAACCAACAGGTTCAAGATAGTCATGTTAGACATAGTTTTGGTTTTGAAGAATTCAAATTATGTCACCAAGATTCAGATTTTTCCCCATATATTTGTGCTCTTCTCTATTGTTAGCTTCATCTGAAGTTGCACAGATGAGTATCCCGAAGCTCTAGATTCATAGCATTTCACTGCTAGCAAAGTTCAAGTGTGTATTCTTAAACCAATCATTGTTATCAAAAGGAGGTGCTTTGATTGGCCAAAGTGATTGACAGGCCCATCACAGGCACTGAGTGTATGGGAAGTACACAACCGAGCAAGGGCTTTTGACTTAAAATAAGAATGTGTTCCTCAGAAGAAGGATGGATGTGTCCTTGGTAACAGAAACAGCAGACAGATCTGTACTTCTCTGGATGTCTTCTGTGTGTATTCCACAAATGTCTATGGCAATGTCCTTTCTGCTACCAAAAATGTATTCGTATCTAACTACTACAGATAACTCCAGGTGAAGGATAGCAGGTGATAGCCATGCCTCTCTGTTATACAGCAAAATAATTCTTTGTGGCCTAAGAATACATGATAAAGTTAGCTGCAAACCACTTAAAATAGCTGGGTGTGATGGTACGTGTTTGTAGTCTCAGTACTCTGGGAAACTGAGGTGGGAAGGTCGAAAGTTTGAGCCCAGTTTGGGCCATTTAGTAACTTACTGAGACTCTGTGTCAAAAAAATAAATGGAGGGGCCTTGAACTATAGCTCAGTGTGAGGGATCTGGGTTCAAACCCTAGTATCATTAAAAACAAAACAAAAACCAATGACTAGGAAAGAAAAACTGCATTGAAAATTCATTTGGGGGCCGGGGATTTAGCTCAGCAGTATAAACGCCTATGTGGTGAGCGCAAGATTGTGAGTTTGATACCAATATTTTAAAAAAAAATTGCTCTTTAGGGCAGAGGATTTAGCTCAGTGGCACAAGCGCCTGCTGGGCAAGCGTGAGGTTGTGAGTTTGATCCCTGGTACAAAAAAAAAAAAAAAAAGAAAAAACACCAAAAAGCCCCCACCTCATTTGGAAAAATGAATGAAAAATGGTAAACACACAATGGTCTCCAGTTCATGGCATACCTCATATCTTGCTAGACAGGAATAGCAAGGGCTTCCTAACATGAGATGGGAGAAAGTTCTTTGATCAGGCAGTCTGGCTGCCTTTTGTTTCTTCATGGCCATATTTGTTGTTTCTTTATGGCCCATATTTATGAGGAAAACAATCCTCGGCATTCCTTCCTGATACGGTGAGGACTAGAAAAATCACACTGTGGCAAAGCTACCAGCAAATAACTGCTGACCTTTTGTGTGGTATAGAGCCCTTGTTAAGTAGCCACCTGTCCAGGACTACATTTCCCAGCCATTAATCTTGGTAGAACCATGTAGCTACCTCCAGTAGAATGTGAGTGTATCACTTCTAGCCAATGTGCTTAACAATTCAGCAAGCATTTGCCAGTCTTTTTTCCCTCCTCTGTCTGCACTGAAAATCTCTAAAAACTCCCAAGGATTGCAGAGCCATAGATGGAGGGGTTCTGGGCAGACTTTGTGTACAGCCACCTTCTGATTAGGAGCTTTGATGTTGGATATATCGAGAAATATACGAGCACCTGTGTCTTCTATTAGAGCAGTTGTGCTAAGTCTGCTACCTAGCCTTTGTTTTGTCAGTAATTTTTTTTAACTCATAGTAAGTTTCCAGTGTATTTGCATCTAGTCAATTCCATGGGTAAAAATTTCCAAAGCCAGAAGTGCAGTCTTTGAATCTTTATTTTAGTATGGGTATTTGGTCCTCTAGCAACAGTCCCTGGTATTTTCCTGGCTCAGTGGCCTCCAATTTGGTTTGCCTGAAAACAATTTTGACAATATTCTCTTAGGGCTTTCTCAAACCTTTATGGTATCAGAATATTGAATTTTCTGTCATTATCTTTGAAGCATTTAAGCAAAAATGGTCACACATTACAAAGTCATATCTTCTTTAGATAATAAAGCTCAATCCTAATTTTGACTTTCTTATATAATCTTACTAAAAGCTGACAAATAGCAGCTGATTTGTTCTAGAATCTAACTTTTTTTTTTTTTATTGGTACCAGGGATGGAACTCACGACTGCCTGCTTGCAAGGCAGGGGCTTATGCCACTGAGCTAAATCCCCAGCCCCCTAGAATCTAACTTTTAAGTAAGAAATTCTTTGATATTTTATTCTTGATAGGCATATGTTCTAAGTCCCAGTATATAGGAGGTAGTGGTTTAACCTCCTTTGTTACTGAATTCTCATCCCACTATAGCTGGAATCAACAGATTCAACATTTTTGGATTTTTTCTTTTTCATTCCCACTCCTGATACCAATTTATGAATTGAGGATCTATTTAAATTATAGATGAAAAAATGAAAGAACTCAAATTGGCTTATGCAAAAAGAAAATGGTACTACATTGGCTCGTGGCTCACATACCTAAAAATCTAGTGACATATTAAGTTTAAGGCATAGCTTTATCCACAAGCTTAAGCAATGTCACTTGAATTTTACTCCCTTTTCATCTCTTGGCTCTGTTTTCTAAGTTGGGTTCATTCTTAGGCTCCATATGGTGGCTCCTGGCAGCTTCAGTTGACATAATCCTTACTGTCAGGAATCTCAGTGGAAGGGTGCATGTCTTTTCCCCACAGCTGCCAGGAATAGAATTCTTATGTTTCACTAGTTCTGATTAGGCCATGTAATTAGAAAACTCCAGTAGGTTGGGCCCAATCCACGTGATTACTTGTGTTACTGAGGGAGGGATCCTCCAGTCAAGGATATTGAGTGAAGATAACAGAAGAGGGAACTTAGAATATGATTATCAGAACAAGAGCGAATGGATATTGGGTGGCAAAAAAATACTCCATACATCTCTCAATAGATGGCAACATACACTGTTTGCTTCTTGCTTCATCTGTGTTGTGTTGGTTCTCTCTCCTTCACTGGACTCTTAACTGTCTCAGAAGTAGGATGGTGTATTGTATGTATTAATAGTGCCAATCCAGCAGGCAGGCCTTAGAGTGGCTGATTGATGGCCTTCCCTTGTGTTACCAAAGATGGCGTACTTGGGGAGGAAAAGCTAGGTTCACAAAGAGATGATCTGAGGAAGCATGGGAAGGGTTAAAGGGACCAGCAAGGAAGGGTCAAGCACTTAAAGACTAGCACACTAGGAAACCTATAGCCTAAATGCAGAGGAAATTAGCTTGTGGTGGAAGCCAGTAAGAGTTATAGCTTGGAAGGGAAGCTTGATACAGGTTGACTATAAATGGAGAAATGGAGCCATGGCCAGATGTGGCCCAGCAAAGGGCTAGGGAATAAATAACTGTACTTTTCCCTTTCATTCTCCATCAGAGGTGTTGGTACCAGAACTAGAGAGCAGTGGTGGTGGAGTCTAGAGTCCTACCTCCAGTATAAAGTAGAATGAGTACTGAAAAGGGTCTGGAAGAGCAAATGGAAAATTAACACAATCTCTATGATGTTCCTTAAAACAATACTAAATAACAATTCCTATTCTGTGTTTACTATATAGCCTGGATTTATCTGGAAAATACATTTTTTACTGTTTTTAATGTATGTGTTAAGTATATAACTAGTGTGGTTTAACTTAGTAGCATTTTTAAACTTTGACATTCACAAGTTATGCAAAGCCTGTGAACAGTGTCACTGCTGTCATCATAGTGATAGGAAATGCCTCAAGAATGTTATACCTGGCAATCCATCAGAAAACCCTAGCACAGCACTTGTCAAGTAGTGACAAATTTGATAAATGTTTGATGATTTGAAGAATGATTATAAGGACAAATTAAAGCATTTTGATCGAGAATACTTTAAGTGGAAAGCTAGATGGCTTTTCCTTGTTAGAGGCTGGTGCTAACTATACAGCATCCACCATCCCGTCTCTTAAAGTCTGACATTGACTTCTTAGCTGTTGATATAAGTCTTATCTCTTCTAGGAAATGGAACTGCAATACGTTTTGTCAATCTTTAGAAGTAAGAAGCTCCATAATTAACTGTCATGCTAATAAATTCACTGTAAAGTCCATTTCAGTTAAGGGGTTATTATATTTTTAATTTAAAACTGGATTTCCTCATGGAATTGTCACTCGGCTATAAGAAAAATAAATATACATGTTTTAATACATAAACTGATATTATAAATTGTCTGTCCAAACTGTTCCTCTACAAGATTTTATAGTTACACTAAAAATGCATCCTCTGTTCTCTGGTAATCCTGTGTACGACAGGATTCACACTACTTTGTAATCTCTCTGTGCCACACATAATCCCTGTCCTGTGGTGCTTGCATTCCAAGCCTTGTTTCTCAGAGTTTAATGCAGATACAACTCCTTACCACACCTGGAATGAACCCCAAAATTCTATTTCTAGCCATCTCTGGGTGATGCTGATATATAGTCTGAGACTATATTTTGGGTAGCAAGGATCAAGTGGATTTATTTAATCATCACAGCAACAAATTCATTAGTGGTTTTTGTTTTTGTTTTTCTTGAGCACTTACTATGTTAAAACACCAAGTTATACATTGTAGATATAGGCCATTAAATACCCACGGTGTGTCACAAAAAGATAGTATAATAAGCAGTTATGATTGTATAATTCTGTTTATATGAAATTTCCAGAAAAGACAAATCTGTAGTGACAGAAATTAGATTGGTGGTTGTCTGGGTATAGGAATTAACTATAGATAGGTGTAAGGATTAACTGTAAACATAGTAGGTAAGAGGAAGCCTATTGGGGTGACAAAAGTTTTTTAAAACTAGAATATAATAATGGTTGCCAAACTTGATAAATTTACTGAAACTCATTGAGTTATACATTTGAAATTGGTAGATTTTGTGATATGTAATTTATATCTCAATAAAGTACTAAAAACTCAATTAAAATATGATGTGAAAAATACGCTAATAACACCTATGGTCTTAATTCCTTTTAACAGTCAAGAAAATGGAGCTCATAGAAGCAGATTTGCCCAAAGTCACAGCGAATTAGTAACACCATTAGGATACAAACCTAGTCCTGTTGTGCCAAGAGAAGTCGCTGTCAGAAAGCTCATCATCAGAGGAAACAGTTGAATGCCAAGAAACACCCTTACTCCAAGAAGAGGCCACTTGACAAGGGTTGTCCTTGCGCTGTGAGGAGGAGGTCATCCTGGTTGGTGTAGGTGGCACCCCATTCCCACACTGCCTGCTAATGGGGTTCTGTAAGCCTGGGAGCCTCTGGCAGACTCTGGCTTTCTCAGGGTTTTTAGTTTCAAGCAACAGCAATCAGTCCTATCTGATTTATGAGCTGAGGAGTTGGGAAGTTCATTCAGTTATTTATTAATGAGTGTTGAAAACCAAACAATGCTCTGTAGCGAATAAATGCCCCAAAATTCGGACAGAGCTAGGATAGGAAGACTGCTATTTCAGATGCTGTTTAGCTTGCTGTGCTCTGCCCCTTCGCCCACCACCCCTGATCTGTGAATTCGATTTGGTCATAACTGTTCTGTGGCCAGACAGAGACTTAACTGCCATGCTTGCTGCTTTTTCTGCATTCCTATTTCCTGACTCAAACCTATGCAAGTGCTCCTGACTAATGGAGGAGGTTAAGG
The DNA here is from genome assembly GCA_004027295.1 of Dolichotis patagonum. Taxonomy (NCBI): domain Eukaryota; kingdom Metazoa; phylum Chordata; class Mammalia; order Rodentia; family Caviidae; genus Dolichotis; species Dolichotis patagonum. Next base: position 4,851 of record PVJX010045194.1, on the reverse strand, counting down.
AAGAGTGATAAAATATTTGACCTTTATAAATTTCTATGTATGAGAATCAGGCTTTTCTTTCTTTCAAGACTCATAATCAACGAATTTCCCAAGTTTGAAGAGTTCAGATGCTAGACAGCTAACCAAAGAAAACAATTTCCCCCAAAACATGCCCAAGCAGTGCTGCACAAGCTGTGGTCCACAGAGCAGTAACATTGACACCAACTAGAAATTTTTTGAAAATGTAGAATCTCGGATTTTTCAGGCAAGAGGTAAGAAAAAAAGGGATATATGCAGGAAAGGAAGAAGTCAAATTATCATTATTCTCAGATGATGTGATCCTTTGCATAGAAGACCCCAAAAATTCCATTCAAAAACTCCTAGAATTAACAACCAAACTCAGCAATGTAGCAGGATACAGAATGAACACACAAAAATCAGTAATGTTCCTGTACACCAATAATGAACTCACTGAGGAAGAAATTAGGAAAACAATACCTTTCACAATAGTATCGAGGAAATTTAAATAGGAATTAATCTAAGGAAGTGAAAGACCTCTGTAATAAGAACTACAGTGCCCAGAAAAAAAGATCAAAGAGGGCATCAGAAAATGGAAAGGGATCTCCTGTCTCTGAATAGGCAAGACAAGTATTGGCAAAATGGCCATCCTTCCAAAATGGATTTGTAGATTTAATGCAATCCCAATCCAAACACTAAGAGCATTCTTCACAGAACTTCACAGAACTATACAGAACTAGAGGAAACAATTCTAAATTTCATATGGAACAAGAGAACCAGAATAACAAAAGCAATCCTGAACAATAAGAGCAAGGCAGGAGGCCTCACAGTCCTGGATTTCAAGTTATGTTACAAAGGTACAATGATAAAGCAATGTGACACTAACTGAAAACAGACATTCAGTCAATGAACAAAATAGAGGATGCAGAAACAATCCCAGGCATATTTAGCCATCTGGTTTTTGACAAAAGGGCCGAAAACATGCTGGAGAAATATAGCGCCTTTAGTAGATGGGAAAACTGGCTTTTCACATGTGGAAGGATTGACTCTAGACCTGTATCTACTTCTGGGTACTAAACTAAAATCAAAATGGATTAAAGATCTAAATATTAAAACTAAAACCTGCTGGAAGATAAAATAGGTAAAACTCTTGAAGACATAGGCATAGCCAAGGACTTTCTGAACAGAACCTCAATTGCACAGGAAATAACATCAAGAATCTACAATTGGGATTGTATCAGATTAATAAGTTTCTGCACAACAAAGGAAACAACCAACAGAGTGAAAAGACAACCTACAGAATGGGAAAAAATTTGGTCAGTTACATTTCAAACAGAGGACTAATATCTGAAATATACAAAGAACTAAAAAAAAGAAAAAAAAAGACCCCCTAATAAAAGACTTAGTCAAAAAATGGGATCTGAAATAAATAGACATTTTTCAGAAGTACAAATGGCCAATAATATACATGGAAAAAATACTCAACATCTCTAGCCATAAGAACAACACTGAAATTCTACTTTAGTGCAGAAAGGAATGGTTATCATCAAGAAATCAAATAATAGCAAATGCTAATGAGGCTGTAAGGAGAAAGGAATCCTTCTACATTGTTGGTTGGAATGTAAAGTAGTACAACCAGTAATGGAAATCCATATAGACATCCTTCAAAAAACTAAAACTAGAAATTTCATTTGACCCAGCTATTCCTCTTCTAGATATCTTCTTGAGAGAGTAAAAGACATCATAGTGCAGTGATACATTTATACTCGTATAGCAGTACAACTCTTAATAGCTCAATTTGGAAGTATTGTGTATATCAATAGATGAATGTGATATTTATACACAACGAAGTACTACTGTGCTATAAAGAAGGATAAATTTGGTCTTTTGTAGGAAAAATAGGTGCACTTTAAGAAAACAGTTTTAAGTAAAATAAATCAGACACATTAGTTTAAGTATCACCTGGTATCCCTTATATGAGAAACCCAAGCATAACTAAGTTAAAGAGAAAAATAAAAGTAGATAGTGGGCAACAGGGAGAGAGATCTTTTGCAAATGGGAAAAGGACCAAGAGATGGGTGGGTGGGGAAGGGTAGAAAGGGGAAAGGGCTGGAAACAGGATTAAGATGTGTTGCCTTCAAACATGCACTGGTAAAAAAAATTTAAAAAAGAATCTCAGGTTCTGCTTCAGCTCTACAGAGGCAGGATCTGCCTTCTGATAAGCAGCCAAGTAATTTGTATGCATATTAAAGTTTTAAGAATACTGCTTTCTCATATAATTTTTAAAACATTTTTCAACGGTGAGTCACCCCTATGCTCTGCACACCCATAGCATTGCTAGATATAATTCAGGCCATCCATCCAGTTAATTTCTTTCTTTTCCTTTTGTTTCTTTCCTTCTTTCTACATTTTTTTTGGGGAGGGGAGGTGTGGAACTAGGGATTGAACTGGGCCTTTGCCCTGGGCAATTGCCCAGCCCTTGTTATTTTTTATTTCAAGACACCATCTCACTAAGTTGCTAAATTGCCCTGGCTGATGTTGAACCTATCATCCTCCTGCCTCAGCCTCTCTGAGTGCTGTAATTATTGGTATGTACTTCCACATCTGGTTAGTTTTGATTTTAGATGAACAAATACATTTTAGAATAAGAACGTCTCATGCAGTATTTATGATATGCCTTATGCTAAAAAATTCCTTTTCTTTAAAATCTGAAATGCAAACTGAAATGTCCCAACAATTAACAAAATAGAATAAAAAGAAGGGGGTGTTAATTGTCTATAGGAATTCATTTATACCAGTGTTTACTTTTTGCCTGATAGAGTATAAGTGTTGTGAGAGCAGAACTTGGAAACTGCGGAGTTTGAAGCTTGCTCTGAATTCTGCTTAAGCATTTACTATTTAAGGTTCCTTATTGTTTAAAAGGTGAAAGTGAGGTGAATTCTTAAAATATACCTATGAGTTGCAAGTAATCTCACATAAGAGTTTTGACCAGAAGCAACTCCTATCTCACAAGAGTCTGAGTAAATAGAGGCAGTGTGCGATGCCTGTCACAGGTGTCTGATCTCAGGATACCGCTCTTACAACTTCATTTACTCATTTTAGTTGTGGTGTTTTTGTTTTTTTTGGTACCGGGGATTGAACTCACAATCTCACACTTGCCAGGCAGGTGCTTACACTGCTGAGCCTAAAGTCTTCATTTTAGTTTTTTTTCTTAAGTTGCTTTCCATGACCAGGCATTTCAGAAAAATACCTTCGAAACATTCTCAGAAAAAGGCAGATAATGTAATGTATCAATCAAAATCACAGGCACCACATTCAAAAACCACTTTTTGTACTCCAAAATACATACTTATATTTATTTGCAAGGTGCCTTAATTTGCTTTAACATTTAGCCAGTCCAAGTATTTCAACCACTCACTAAGGGGTTAATAGAGAGCAACTTTCTTTTTATAACTTTTTCATGTATTTACAAGTGAGACACCTTCAATATACTTTGCCAACAAAAATCTTCCATTCGGCATCGCCATCTTACTCTCTAGGCTGTGATGAGATGTCCAGGGACTAGGAGAAAGAATAGCCTTAGCAGTTGTTGAGTGTTAGGGACGAAATGTACACATTATGACCTTCCCCAGGAGAGTTTATAAGATGCTTGCTGCCACCTTTTTATTTATTGTTTCTGAGCTCCATTCTAGAAGCAGGAAGGTGTGATGGGTGAAGGATGCACTCTGGTTTAAGGGCCAGGCCATAAAAGTGCCAGTTGATTACCCTCTCTTTAAACACTACATAGTAGAGACAAGATTTGTATGACATTATCAGTCACAGATGCCATTTCTGTAAAATACCTCAGCATGTAATTAACAAAACCATAGAAAGCCTCTTCCCTCAAGTAGTGCCTGGTTAAATAAATAATGTTATACATGTTAGAGGCAGCCATTAAAAATAAATTTTTCTGCGCTCCTTGGAGAATTGGAGAAATGACACATTCTTATACTTGAGCAAAAAATTACAATAAGATCTGGAACAACTTGTCTCACCAGAGGATAAGTATCAAAGACTCATGAATCATCCCAGAATGGACTCAGGAATCAGTTTGAGGGTGCTCTCTTGGTCAAAGAAGGGGCAATTTGAGCATGAATTAGAATAAGTGTAATGGATTGAGGCATAGTAAACATGTTTCAGTCTATTAGCTCTGTTCAATACTCTTGAAAACCTCTATTGGCACCTTTGGAAGGAAACCAATTTATTATTTTGAAACTGAAAATAAAAAGATTGAATCTGCATCTATTTCATTTCTTATATATAAATTTTACTAGGGGCACTTGAATAGTTAAGGAGAGATTGTTTCTTTTTTTAGTAAGGTACTCAGCTAATAATCCAGGAATGATAAAGTGCCATTTTATTGTAATACCTACTAAAATAATACAGCTAGAAAATGATGACTAATTTACAAAAAAAGAAACAGCATGCATTATTTGTCTCCTGTACCTAGCTTCACATATGAACTATTCTGATCAGAAGTTAAACTAGAACTTGATCAAGTCTGTGTACCTAAACAAGAAAACACAGGGGATAAAGAAGCAAATTAAATGATACCATGGGAGTTACAGTTAGAAAACCAAACTGGAAAATCCTATAGGAAAAAACAATCCAGTTTTGTTTCAGTGAATCAACTGAAAAGGGAGGAATTGGCTATATATTAAGAGACTTTGAGACGCATATCTAACAATGCAATGTGTGGACTTTATGTGAATCCCAAATTGAAGAAATACTAATAAAAAAGATTCATAAAATAATCCAGGGAAATTTGAACACTGGCCAACTAGTTGATGTTAGTAAAACTTTTTTTTTTTTTTT
>PVJX010045193.1:0-12835 GCA_004027295.1 Dolichotis patagonum | reverse complement strand
ATACTTTACATAGAAGACCTCCAAAACTCCATTGAAAAACTCCTAGATATAATAAATAAATTCAGCAATGTAGCTGGATACAAAGTCCGTACTCAAAAATTGAGAGTATTTCTATACACTAACAACAAAAGTACTGGGAGAGAAATAAGAGAAGCCACACCCTTTACACTAGCATCCAAAAAAATGAAATACTTAGGAATTAATCTCACGAAAGAAGTAAAAGACCTATACAATGGAAATTATAATACTCTGAAAAAGGAAATCGAAGAGGACCTCAGAAAATGGAAAGACATCCCCTGTTCATGGATAGGAAAAACAAACATTGTGAAAATGGCCATTCTCCCAAAATTACTCTACAGATTCAATGCAATCCCAATCAAAATACCACTCACATACCTCATAGATCTAGAAAAATCACTCCTAAAATTCATCTGGAACCAGAAGAGACCTAGAATAGCAAAGGCAATTCTAAGCAACAAAGGCAAGGCAGGAGGCATCACAATCCCTGAATTGAAATTATACTACAAAGCTACAAATCAACATAGTACTGGACTAAAAACAGACCTGAAGATCAGTGGAATAGACTGGAAGTTACAACCACAACCACAAACTCACTCAACCACCTTATCTTTGATAAGGGGACCAAATATATTCACTGGAAGAATGACAGTCTTTTCAACAAATGGTGCTGGAAAAATTGGCTATCCATATGCAGAAGACTAAAACTAGACCCATGTCTATCACCATGTACTAAAGTAAAATCTAAATGGATCAAAGATCTAAATCTTAAAACAGAAACACTAAATCTGTTGAAAGACAAAGTAGGTAAAAACCTTGAATATATAGGTGTAGGTAGAGAATTCATGAACAGGAATCAAACTGCATGGGAAATACTTCCCAGAATCAATAACTGGGACTATATCTTATTAAAGAGTTTCTGCATGTCGAAAGAGATTTCCAGCAGAGTAAAAAGAAAACCCACGAATTGGGAAAAAATCTTAATGGACTGTCCCTCAGACAAAGGACTTCTTTCTAGAACTTATAAAGAATTAAAAAACTCAGACCCTCGAAATTCAAAGACCCAATCCAAATATGGGCATCTGAAATGAATACAAAGTTCTCAGATGAACAAATACGAATGGCAAATAAATGTATGAAAAAATGTTCTTCATCATTAGTCATTAGAGAAATGCAAATTAAAACCACACTGAGATTCCATCTCACCCCAGAAAGAATGGCCAGAATAGAAAAAACAACCAACAAGAAGTGCTGGAGAGGCTGTGGGGAAAAAGGAACTCTTCTGCACTTTTGGTGGGAGTGCAACCACTTTGGAGGTCAGTCTGGAGATTCTTCAAAAAGCTGGGTTTGGAGGTCCCATTTGACCCAACTATCCCACTTCTAGGCATATTCAAAGAAGATTTGAAAACATCATACCACAGTGATATATGTGCACCCATGTTTATAGCAGCACAATTTGTAATAGCCAGATCTTGGAAGCAACCTAAGTGCCCATCAACTGAGGAATGGATAAAAAAGTTGTGGCACTTTTATTACAATGGAGTACTACTCAGCTATAAAGAATGACCACATTGAGATATTTATAAATAAATTTACACGACTTGAAGCCATATTCATAAGTGAAATAAACCAGACTCACATGTGTAATACCGTATAGTCTCCCTACTATGAGAGTTGATAAGAGTATATAAGATTTTATGGTAAGCATGAGTCCCCATCTCATAGCTTTGAAGTCTTTCAATCTTTTCATTCATCAGTTGGAATCATTTTATTCTGTTTTGTTTGACTATATCATACATGATGGTATGAACAGCTGTTTTGAAGAAAACAAAACATTATGACAGCTATTGCTGATTTAATATCATCCTTCTTAGAAGTCCTACCATGCTTCTAGTCTTCTACTACCATTGGTTCTATCTATCACATTGTGTCTTATTGGGATTTGAATATGTGTGATAGTATAAACAAAATTTTTTATTGAAAATGAGATATTATAGTACCCATTGATCATTCTCTGTTATTCAGTTCAGAATGCCCTGTAATTCTTTCACTCTTTCAATGGTTTTATACTATTTTGTTATGTTTGATATTATTGTATTTGAAACTATGCTCAACTATAGCAGAGAAGGAGATATTGTGATAGCTACTGTTAATGTCTGGTTGTTTTAATGTAAAGTACAGTGTTGCCTATGTTGTCCTGTTCTGATCTGCTCTGTTCTGCCCTCTTTTGTTTTATTCTCTTTAAAAATAAAATTAAAAATAAATAAATAAATAAATAAATGTCAGCATTCATAAAAAAAAAATCCTCGAAATGTACACATCAGTGACATGAGGAATTGTGCATGGTTACACTCTTTATCACCAACTCTCATGAGAAAGCTGTGTGGTGTCATTCCAGAAATAGGTATTAGAGGAATGCAGGAAAGCCATGATCCCAAAATGGCAATGAAGAATAACATGAATGGCTTCAGATGATTTTAGTTGTGTAGAAGTGTGACAAGAAGAACTCTATTAAGATGAAATGCCCTATTAACAAATACAGTCCTATCAGGTACACTAGGTAGGTATCACTACACTGTCTTATTTTTAAATGTACATGCAATGTAGGGAAAATCTAATAATAGCTAAATAAGTCCTTAAATTTAAATGAGGGGTCAATGGAAGGTCTACTTGTGAAGAAACAAATATATTGATGTCAAAATAGTGAGTCATCCCATTGTTGACAAAAAATTTCATGATCATTTAATACTAATACTTATGATAGTAATAAAAAATATTCTTACAACTATGAACACAAAGTCAGGGGTTAGAAGAAGGAGGAAGATATGGCAGAAGAAGAGGAAGGAGTGACTCCAGAAATTACTCATAACATCAAGGAGCTTTTTAATCCCAGCAAGTTACCATTGCAATTGTTAATTGCCTCAATGTTTTGAAGATTCATTTGAGACTGGTAAAAAAAAAGTAAAATGCCAGATTAGTAAGGATCACAATCACTGAATGCTGATAGCTCAAAAAACAATTGGGCTGATATGTAGTTCCAGTACAAGAAGAGTTAACTAGTGTTATTTAAATATGAAGGGTCCTACAGGCTCAGGTATCAAGGGCTTGAACTATGCAAGAATGTTCAGAGATAAGGTCTACTAAGGTGACTGATCACAAGGGTGGGAACCTTGTCAATGGATCAACCCATTGATGAGGTCATTGCTGAGTAGGCTTTTAAGAGGTGTGGCCTAGCTGGAGGAAGTAGGTCATTGGGGTTGTGCTTTTGAAAAAGAATTCTTGCCCCTTATTCTCTCTCTCTCTCTCTCTCTCTCTCTCTCTCTCTCTCTCTCTCTCTCTCTCTCTCTCTCCTCCTCCTCCTCCTCCTCTCCATTCTCTTTACCCATTTCATTCCTGGCTGCTACAAGGCAAGCAGCATTCCTTCCACTGTGCTGTGTCTTCCCACCATGATTTTTCCTATCTTCCCAGGGGTCTGAAAGCAATGGAGCCAACTGACCATGGACTGAAGCTGCGGAACACTGAGCCACAGTAAATTTTTAGTTTTTTAAATTGTCTGTGTCAGGTATTTATTCACAGCAATGGGAAGTCAACATAACTAGTGGTTATATTTATGAATGCTTCCATTTCACAATAAAATATTCAAAATATTAGAACATTTCATGATAAAATATCAAAATTTTGGGAGCTAATTTTCCAGAAAAAAAGCCATGGAAAATGGCACAGTAAATTGCTAACATAAATAATCTCTAAGTGGTGGTATTGCAGGTGCTTTATACAGGAGCTTCTGAATTATCTGAATGAACATTGATTCTGCATTATCAGCCAAGGTTGACCTTAACTTTAAAGCGTTTGTAATGTATTAGTGAAAAAAAAAAAAGTGAGTTCAACAACCTATTGAAAATAAAGCATTGACAGCTTCTGGAGTCTATTCTTGAGCTTACTTTTGGGATGAATATCCTCTGACCCTCAGTGTAGAGTACAGATGTTCCATGATTTACAGTAGGATTGAATCCCAATAGATATACCATAAATTGAAAATACTATGAGTCCAGAGTCCATTTAAGACTCCTAACCTACTAAACAGTATGCTTTAGGCCCGAGTATGCTACAGATGATCATCTTTGAATCCCAGAGCCTCAAGGCCAATTGGACGCTATTGCTCACTGCCATTGTCCAGCACCACAAGAAAGTGTCATATTGAGTGTCACTAACCCAAGGAAAAAATCAAACTTCAAAACATGAGGTATGGTTTCTATTGAATGTATATCTCTTTCATATCATCATAAAGTCAAAAATTGTATGTCAACTACTACAAGTCAGGGAGTATCTGTATTGTTTCTTTCAGGATTGAAGACTGAAGATGGAATCCAGTCCCTGAAAAACATCTCCAACTGGATTTTATTTTTCCGACAGTCTTGTTAAGTTTCTAAGCTGCTCATCTTGGCTTAAACTTATGATCCCCCTGCTTCAGCTTCCCAGAATTCTAGGATTACAAGCATGCACCAGCAAACCCAGGTTTGTATTCCTTTAATAACTGAAAGAAATCAACATTTACTCTAAATAATAAAATAAAAGATGAATTACATACATAGAAAATTGTTGCTTGATCAATAGGTTGATTCTGCAACATCAACCAAGTGTTTATAATGTATTTATGGAAAAGAAAAACACAGAGTTCAACAAACTAGATTTCTTGACTGGACACACAGGATGTTTTCTTTCATAGACAGCTTTTTGGAACTCTTATTAAAATCTCCATGAACACTAATATAGATGCATGACCTGATAATTTAGTAAGCAGGTCTAAAGTTAGAGTCTTGGTTCCTTTCATCTATCATTTATCTGTAAATATTAGCATTAAGAGAAAAATAATTTCCCTCCATAGCCTGTTGAAGCTAGGATTGTTACTTACTTATTTTTGGTACCGGGAATCAAACTCAGGTCCTTGTGCTTGCCAGGCAGATGCTTGCACCACTAAGCTAAACCCCCAGCCCTAGGATTGTTATCTAAGAAAGTGTCCCACCTCTTGCCTTCAACTTTGCTAGCATATTATTCAACATCTTGTGCTTGTCATTTTTTAAAAAGTGTTTTATAGGTGCTAAATTATTTTTGGCTCATGACAGCAGCAGTAGGTAAATGTTAGTTTCCCCAGTGAACAGATAGAGCAACTGAGTCAAAAGAGGGTGGGCAACTTGCTAGAGGTACTGTTTGAGAACCAGCCACTACAACATCTAGCTCTCATTCTTAACCACTTCTATCTTAAATGATGATTTACATTTTCTTCTGCTTGTACAAACAAAATTATATTCTTAGAGGAAACATGTAATGACACAGAACAGAGAAAATATATGGATGTATTTCTTCAAGTTTACAAAGTCCAATGTATAAATAGTTAAAAGAACAATAAAAGATAGAAATGGGAAAGGGATCAGGAGATAGAAGGAGGGGAAGGAATTTAATTCCCATTGACCTAAACTACTACTGTGTTGAGTGTATCAATTAACACTTAAGAATTTTGTTTTAAAGGAAACGGGTCAATGAACCTACTCTCTCATATACAGAATATTGTTCTTGGGTCAGTAGATTGATGCTGTAATACCAGCCAAGGTTCATTCTAACTGTAAAATCTTTGCAATACGCTGTGAGAAATAAAATTGCACAGTTAAAGAAACCAAGAAATGTTTATGAAATTATATGATGCTTTCATTATAAATCTATGGACTGGGTGTTTTCCAAAATTTGCATACATGTGCGCACACATGTACACACTGGTATGATACTCCGTCTTTGTCACCAGCTAGCAAGACAGAATGCTTCCCATCATCTGCTTCAAGCCCTGGGTTTTGACCATTATTTTCAAAGCCATAATATGTTTAGGACTCCCTCAGAGTTAAAAAGGGCCTGCAATCTTGATCTGCTAAAGGCTCAATTGAACATTTGCTTCCAAAGAGCGAGCCATTTGTTGGGTTAACTCACTCCAGAGACAGCAAGAGGATCCTTTATGAGAGAATCTTATTGATACAGCTCTATTTCTGCCTAGAGATTAGTTGCATTAAGACATCAAGAAAAGTAGCAACTCTGCAGTGTTAATCAGAATTTTATGTACTATTTACAAGTGAAAATATGCCTTGAAATATGCATTTTTTTCTGGGGGATTTACTGAAACATTCTTCCTTTCCCTGGGCCATCAAAATACTAATCCTGTCTAGACATACTTTTAATGATTTGACATAAAAATTGATAGACTCTCCCTTAAGAAGAACAGAGTACATTGTTAATGTGTGCAAATACATGTGCTTCTGTAATGGGAATTGATTTTGTTATGTTTTTATCTTTAATATCACTTTGAAGCATGTCTTCATTGATTAGCAGATACCTGGGCACTTGATTTTGCTGAGCCATGTTATCATTGGAAAGGGAGTTGAAAAAGGATTTAAAAGTCTAAATTAGTTAAAATTGGAATTAGGAAAAAATATCTGATGAAGTTTGAGATCAATAAAGATAGTAGGAGTTAGCCTAACACAGACTGAGTTTGGAATTAGTATTAGAGGCTGGAGAACATATCACCCGGTGTGTATAGAGAAACAGATTTAATGCAAAATACACAAATATATGAGGATAGGTTTGCAATGGTCACCCACAGAGTCAGGTGTGGAAAAGTGCCAAAGGGCTGCCTGTGAGAGAGAGATCTGAAGAATACAGCTAAAGGTCTGTAGTGTCCAATCAAGTCAGTATCAGCAGGCTGAAGAGGCTGTGATAGAAGGTTGAATGTCTTAGAAGAGTGAAGAGTCTGTTTTAGAAGGCTGAAGATTCTGTGCTGGAAGCCAGGAGATGACATCCAAGGTGAAGACGAGGACTGGAGCTCCTCTGAAGACACAGAAAGAGCCTTCCTTCTTCCTTTCCTTTTTATTCCATCCAATCTGCAAGTCTGTTGGTTGGTGCCACTCACACCCCTGGTGGGTTCTCTGCCTTCAGTAAATCCTTTCAGTCAGTTGGACATTTTTCACTCAAGTTGATACAATCAGTTAACTATTACAGAGAAGTTTTCTAACAACTTGTATGTTCATTTAGATCATTGGAGAGAGATAAGGAGAGGCTTGGAAGTGACTTTCTATGTAATATGAACATATGCCCTTTTTGACTCTGCAGTGAGCCGTTGCAATGGAGACTTAAATTTCTTTACAATTCCTTTAGCTTTCTGATTTACATTTTTTTAACTTTGATGGCATGCTGACATTGGCTTACAGGCTGCCTGTCTTTGTACAGATGATACAGAACTGTTAATGGGGAAATCTCTTCCACTAATCTTTCATACTATGCATTAGAGAAGGTGCTACCCTATAGATAAGGACTAAGACTCTACGTCTACTGAGATGCAATTTCCCAACCAGAAGTTCACCAAGTGTGTCTTTCTGGGGTAGACATGACAGTGGGAAGTCTTAGGCAAATATAATGCATAGTACAAAGGTGGAAGAGTATAGTAAACTGATACACCCCAGCCTCTACACTGAAGATGTAAAACTCCATCCAAGGGAAAAGACTTACAGATATAAAATGTAAAGTCACAAGGAAATGCAGACTTTCTGTTTTAGTGCACTGCAGTGTACTTGCTAATTGTATTCAATCAATCTTGATTTTTTCCTGCTATCCTGTTAGCATCTCTTCATACTAACAGATAGGAAATTTTTACCATTTATTTGGCTTTGTTCTTGTAAGAAGTGGTTATTCATTTTCTCTCATCTTTCTTACTATTGGACCCAGGAAGTCATGGCTGACATTGTCCAGTGTCTTTCTTTCAAATCCCTGAAGCATGTAGCCAGTAAGTGTCCCCAAGAAGAGGTAATTATATTACACCATTGCTCACCCCTAATTCATCTGTCTGCTTTCGCATTTCCCTATCACAACAGAGTCCTACCCAAAGGAAATCTGTTAACTTTCCCATAACTATTGAGATCCTGACCCCCAAATGAAGAATGGATTTTATTATTTCCTCAATTAAGTTTTATAAAATGCTTTTTATGCTTCACCAACAAGGCTACAATTCTGATTGTTTCCCTAGATTATATACAAAAGTCCTAGTGGAATTATGATAGATAACTACCAGCAAGAAGAGCATGTGGACCAATGAACCATCCTGAAGGACCTCAGCACTTTCTGACAGAGTGAAAATAAAAGAAATATTTCTGAAGAATGGAGAAAATCAAATGAAAGTCATTCCAAAAGTGTACCAGCTGGTCTACAAGATGTGTGGGTATAGAAGACTCATGTGCTGAGGGAAACACAGATTTTGGAAATCAAAAATGAAACCCCTCACGAAGTAGGTCATTCCTCATAACCAAATTCTGAGACCAAACTCCTCATCCCATATTCTAATTTAGTTTAGCTCTGTTGACATAAGTGTATTTTTTTAAAAAGTGAATTCAATTCTCACCTCAGCATGGTTTATATTTGTGGTGTAGTTAAATGGCTCCATCTGAGGGGTGATGTCATGGAGCATATGCTACTCAATTATAACATCATCTTCTGATTTGAAAATTAAAAGAGATGCACATTTGAACTTACACTGGAAGCAAATGTATACAAAATAACTACTTTTTACAGTAGCTGCCCTGCTTCACTCTAAAAGTTGAAAGTATATTTAGAAGTAGGAACAAAAAAAATAACCTCTTGAGATTTTCTTCAGGGAAGGGTTTCTCCACATTTTTATTACTGACATTCTGAACTAGATAATTCTTGAAAGAGTTTATTTTTGAGAAGTTTAAAAATTGAGCAAAAAGCACAGTGGGTTCCCATATACTATTGCATTAGATAATTCTTGACTACAGAGAGCTGCCATGTGCACTGTAAGATGAACGTTTAACGGCATCCCTGCCTATCTTCTAGATACTTGTAGAGCGTCCTAGTTGTGGCAACCTAAAATGTCATCAAGTATTGCCAAATGGCCCCTGCTGGTCAAAATACCCCAGGTTGAAAATTATTGTTTCAGAATTTGGCCTCACCCCCATAGGAAAGAGATGACAGGTTCCATCTTGCAGTTTCTTGAAGAGTCATCCTTTCGGGATCCTGCTTCATCAAAACAGCAGGACCCAGCTAGATGTTTCATGAGTATTTAACTTCCTCAGCTGAAACTACTACAAATTCATTGAAGACTTTTTAGAGAGACAAGGAATTTGGGATAGGGGAGAAGGAGTTAAGAAAGGAGGTTAGAGGTATTTCTAAGAAAGAACTGCATGGAGTTGAAACAAGGTCTCTCTTCAGTCCATCATGTCTAAAATCTCAGTGTACAGCAAGGAATTATTAAATCTTGGATCAAATTCAGCATTTCAGTTCACAAGAAAAAAGTTTACAGGCTATTGAATATAAACAACCACGATAATTTGTTAATTTCCAGGAAGAAATATCATGGTGAAAAGGACCACAGTCCAAACTGGCTTTGTCTGCTGATTTTTCAGTAGTTTAGACACATGCACACTAAAGTGCTAGAGTGCTGAGCGTGGGATTAAAATAGGGACAGCAAAACCTGTGACATGATCACCTAAAGAGCCTGCTATGACTATACCACATTCAAGCTCTTTTCCCCTGCTCCAGGGAGAGACACATGTGAATTAGTGCTTAAATTAACAGGTGAAAGGAACACCTTAAAACCATACTGATTTAGTAAGGTTAGGGTAAGACCCAGTCATCCACAGCTTTACCCAATGTCCCAGTAGTAAAAAGTCTGGGGGGCTTCTAGGTATCGACCTTTCCTTTTGGTTTCCACGGGTTACAAGAAATCCAACTCTAGTAAACATGGTCCTTCTCTGACTATATTAGCACTTTCAGCCTGGAAATACTGGATCTCTGTAGGTATTGCATGTTGATGGGTATTGATTTCCACTGAATCAAAAGTCTCCACCTCTTCTATTTTTGGAATAGAAGACAGTAGGTAGGGACACCATCGTGTCACTCCCATGTGACACCTACAAGTACTAAAAAGATACTTTTCATTAAATGCTTTGAAGGTAATTAACTTGAGGACACTTTTCTCTCTTAGACTGAGAGATTCTTGCTGTTGGCTCTGGGCCATTGATTTTACTGCAATTACCAAAAAGAAGAGCAAAATACTGAGTAATACGCATCCCCACTTCTCTCTGTTTCCCCCAATTACTAAACCAAATGTCCTGTTCTTCGTATTAAAAGCCCATCTGTCAACTCATTCTGTAAACACTTACTGAGTGTTCACTAGGGGGATGTCATGATTTGTAGTTTTTGAGACCCAAAATCTCTGCTGTAGACGAGTGCAGAGTTGTAGGACTGTTCAGGATGGAGCATAAAATTAAACCAAGAGAAGAGAAAACCAACTCTCATAGTGTAAAGTGAAGAGTAAGAGAAGTTTCTCAGGGGATGGTATCCCTGAAATGAATAGAGAGTGTAAGGAGAAGCTCACTGAGCAGAGAAAAGGGAGAGATGGCATTCAGAAAAATGCAAAGACAGAGTGAGGTGGAGAGTCTGGGGCCCTCTGAGAGCTGTCACTGGTTCACTGGAAAATGAGATGCATGTGGAGATATGGGATGTGATGAGAGCAAGCAAGAGCCACTCCACAAAAGGATCTGTGCAAAATGGATGGCAGAATGTTCGACCTTGTGAATCAGTGTGAAAAGTGATCCTTTCGATGCATTTAAGCTAGGAAGAGGGCACGAGTGGTTTTATGTTTAGGAAAGGTCACCGTGTAGCCCAATGGGCATTTCCTCATTGCTCCGGTAGAGGCTATTGGCTGGCACTGAGAAGGACCATGAACAAGAACCAGGCACAGGACTGCCAAGCAGTGGCGAACAGCTTGCTGCATTTAAAAAAAAAACTTTCATGCTTTAAATAATCTATGTGTTTGAGGATTTTTTTTTCCTAGCAGTTCTCAGAATCAAGTTCTATAGCAATGCAAGACAATGGCTGAATTAATTCACAGTTGTCATGTAAAATTTTTTTAGACCAAGGGTGTGGGAATATTTGTAGGTTTGAACAAGAGATGTAATGGAAGATGATGGGCAGGGAGGGAGAAGAGAAGTCAAATAACATGCAGCCTTACTAACTTTGATGAGCATGTTCGCAGTGGCAGTGAGAGAGCTAAAGTCAAAGACTGTGAGAGATTGAACTATCAAAAACTAACATGTAAGAGGCAACACAGTCCCAAGTGATGAGGCAGCACCATGGTAGGAAATCTTGGGAATAGATGCCTTGCAAGAATCCTTCCCTTTACCTTTCGAGCACTTTCCTCTTGCACTCCTTACCCTCTTTCCCTTACCCGCAAGCCCACCAAGGGCCAAATGAGGTCCATACTGATGATATTGCTTGGTGCCCTGGGCACACTGGGCCAGTCAGTTTCACACTTCTGGAGACAGGAAATCAGAATACTAAGCTAGTCTGTCTTGTTTGAATTCTGGTGCTGCAGAATATTAGGGGTTAACTGTATACCTGCAGAGAGAAATGGTATGGGGAAGGGGGGAGAAAGAAAATAGAAGAAGAGAGAGATGAATGTCAACATGAAGAAATGAGACTCTTTATGACCATGAAAGAGAAAATCTATTGTTCCCTGTTACTTCCCAGTTCTCTCAGTTTCCTTGATGTTCTCACAATTTCCTTATTGGTCTGGTCCTCAGTGATAGAATTCTGGAGGGAGAAATGTACCTCTGCACTCATCAGTTAGGCAGTTCAAAAATAAACATTATTTATTTATCAGATCGATTAAACATTGCTGTTGAATTACAGTCAGCTTTCATGAGGAGGCAGAGACAAAGTGCTCTCAAATTTATTTGCCAGGGACCGAAAGTCTGCGCAGACCTGCATCTCAGCGTGACTCTTTGGGACTGGGAACTGCCTGGAGATCGGCATCTGGGCCAGGTCTGTTTGGGCCCGTAGCCCCGCCCTTCACCCCCAGGAAGTCTCCCAGAAAGCAGCATCTCAGGCTGTCTCTTTGGGACCCGAAAGTCTCGGACCCGTAGAGTGGCCTGGGCTGTTTGGATCAAAAGTCTGCGCAGACCTGCATCTCGGCGCAACTCTTTGGGACTGGTAGGCCCACCCTTCATCAGCAAGGAACTGCCTGGAGATCGGCATCTGGGCTGGGTCTGTTTGGGCCCATAGCCCCGCCCTTCACCCCCAGGAAGTCTCCCAGAAAGCAGCATCTCGGCCTGTCTCTTTGGGACCCGAAACTCTCAGACCCACACAGTGGCCCGGGCTGTTTGGATTGGGAATATTGTGGAGACTGACATCTTGGCCAGGTCTGTTTGGGACCGGGAACTTTTCAGAAACCAACATTCTGGCCTGACTCTTTGGGACCTGTAGGCCCTTCACTCGCAGGGAACCTCCTGGAGACCTGCCTGGGACAAAGCATGGAGGCCTGGCCTGCCTGAGATTCCACAGGCTCCGGGGTGGCCACACCCAGCATTCGCCTTACAACTTAGGGAGCCAGGAGCCCAGAGAGGGGAGTTAGGACCCTGTGAGGAAGCCAAGAGCCTGTAGGGGAGCCACTGCCCCTCCAGGAACTGAGGGTGTAACAGGTAATTTGCCGCATAAGCAGAGAAAGCTTTGGAACACTGCTCAAAGTAAGGAAATGTAGAAAAATGACAAAAGGAAAGACCAAAAGGCAGGCTCAAAATCCTAGCCCTCCCCAAGAAAGCTTAGAAGCTGTGTACATAGAAGAAAAAAGAAGCCATACACCTGAAATGTCTGAAATGATATCAAATGAAATAAATATGCAAATAGGGAAAGCTATGGAGAAATTCAAACCAGAAATACTTGCCCAGGTAAAAGAAGAATTGATAAAAACAGTGAAAGAAATAGTGAA
>PVJX010045192.1:0-12835 GCA_004027295.1 Dolichotis patagonum | reverse complement strand
TAACACTTTATTTATTTATTTATTTATTTATGCCAGGGAATAAACACAGAATATCTAACTTGCCAAGCAGGCACTTGTGCTGATGAACTATATGTGCAGCCCTTGTACACATTTACTTAAATTTGATATATCTGTTAAGGTACATAGAATTTAATCTCAACTAAATTATGTTGGCTGCCACTACTACTGGCTTCCATTATACTTTGTGCATTTCCACTCCTACGCCACCTGAGAAATTACTGACCAACTTTCCCAATGTATTTGACATGCTTATATTTGAAATTTGTATGTCTGACAGTTCAATGTATTCATAGGAAGGAGGGAATGCTGAAGTCAAAGAACGTTGTTAGTGACAAAACTACTTGTATAATATAAAGAACAGTGGGTTCAAGAGAGTTTATGATGTAGAACCAATAGGACTTAATAACCTACTAATACAGAAAATGAGAAGAATTGTTTAATAGAAGTGAAGCAGGACACTGATAAGACAATCAATTTCAAAATTATGAAATTTATATATATATATATATTCATATATATATTCATTAAAACAGTGAGCGTCTAACTCATAAGAAAATTTTAAATTGAAGATATGGACATACGAGAAAATCAGCTATGGAAATCAATTAAATAAAACAAAAAATTATGAATAATAAAAATGAACATGCTAGGCAGACATAGCATAGTTGGTATTCCCAGAAACACCAACATACAAGAAACATGAAGAGTTACTCTTAGAAGAGAATGAGAAAAAAACAGCAAGTAACACAAGATATTAGGTATCGGTGATATCATTAAATCCAAAGGTGAAATGTAATTCAGGGACACTGAGCATAATTTTGAGTGATTTATAAGTGCTCATATGACGTAGCAAGAGAAGGTAAAACCACTAGAAAAATTGTGAACACAATGGTTTATTAAATATCTTATTTGTAAAATTGCATTCATATGGAATGGATGTTATGAAATTTGTACATCCTTATTTCTTACACACTTGTTTCTCATGGGTGGAAGTTGATTAAACTAGGAAACACAGTGCAAAAAATATTCAACGATAAACTTCATAATAGATTCAGTTTTAGTCATATAATTATTTTTAATTTTTTTAAAGAGAAAAAAACAACAAAACAGAAAAAAAGGGTAGCAACAATACAGAATTCCAAAGAAAAAAAGAAAAGAACAAAAACAACACTAAGAAATCACTAGTTGATAAATTACATATTGTCATCTTGGAAATAGTTGTTCAAGTTACAAAATTAAAGCATAAAAGGAGACATTCAAACAGTGAGACTGTTAATGGTTATGCTCAACAATCTAACAAAAACAGTAATATAGTCATCTATCTTACACACTTAAACATACATGCAGTTATATCCTTTAGAGTACTTTCTTTTTCTCTCTTTTTTACAGTAGCAATTACACATTTTGGGTTTTATTACTCTTACAATTATTACTTTTTACACTAGAGACCCAATGTGATATTTATAAATATGATTCTTATTTATTTCACTAATGAGGATATTCTCAAGTTGTCTTCATTTCCCTATGAAGGCCTGAAGATCATCCTTCTACATAGCTGAATAATATTCCATTGTATAAATGTACCACATCTTTTTCATCCACTCTGTGGTTGACTGGCATCTTGGTTGTTTCCAAGATTTAGCTATCACAAATTGTGCTGCCATAAACAAGGGTGAACATATATCACTGTGATATGAACTTTTCAGTTTTTCTGAGAAAATACCCAGGAAGGGAATAATGTTCTGAGAGTTCTCCATACTGATTTCCATAGTGGTTGCAGCAGTCTACACTCCCAATAATAGTGGAGCAGTATTCCCTTTTCCCTGCAGCCATGCCAACATTTGTTATCAGTTGATTTCTTTTTTAAAATTTTATTTAAAGAGAAAAAAAAACCAACAGACAAAACAGAAAAATGGTAGCAACAATACAGAATTCCAAAGGGAAAAAAAATAAAAGAAACAAAAACAAACAAACAAACAAAAAAACAAACAGACAAAGAAAACCAAAACAACTACAACAACAAAAAAAACAAAAACACTAAGAAATCGCCACTTGACATGTTACATACTCTCATCATTGGAAATAGTTGTTCAAGTTACAAAATTAGAGCATACAAAGTAGACATTCAAACAATGAGACTGCTAGCAGTTCTGCTCAACCATCTAACAAAAACAGTAGTATGGTCATGTATCTTACACACTTAAACTTACATGCGATTATATCCTTTAGAACAATTTCTTTTTCTCTTTTCATTTTTACAGTAGGAATTACAAATTTTGGGTTTTATTACTCTTACATTTCTTACTACTTTTTACACTAGAAAAACAATGTGATACTTATAAAGATGATTCTTATTTAGTTCACTAATGAGAATGGCCTCAAGTTGATGCCATTTCCCTAAGAAGGCCTCAAGAGAATCCTTTTTTATAGCTGAGTAGAATTCCATTGTGTAAAAATACATCTTTTTCATCCACTTTGCACTTGATGGGCATCTTGGTTGTTTCCAAGATTTAGCTATTACAAATTGTGCTGGTATGAATATGGGTACACATATATCACTGTGATATGAACTTTTCAGTTCTTCTGGGAAAATACCCAGGAGGGGAATAGCTGGGTTGAATGGAGCTTCTACTCCTAGTCTTCTGAGAATTCTCCATATTCATTTCCATAGGGATTGCACGAGTCTGCAAAACCACCAACAGTCAAGCAGTGTTCCTTTTTCCCACAACCTTGCCAACATTTGTTATCAGTTGATTTATTGATGGCAGCTATTCTTTGCAGTGTAAGATGATATCTCAATGTTGTTTTCCTTTGCAATTCTTAAGTGACCAGTGATGGTGAACATTTCTTCATGTATTGGTTTGCCATTTGTATATCTTCATCTGAGAAATGTGTGTTCATCTCAGCTGCCCATTTTTGGAGAAGGTCTTTGAATATGAGGGCGTTGATTTTTTTCAATTCTTTATATGTTCTGGATATAAGTCCTTTGTCTGAGGGGTTGCTGGTTATAATTTTTTCCCATTTTATGGGTTTTCTTATCACTCTGTAGGTGATTTCTTTTGAAGTGCAGAAACTTTTCAATAATATGAGATCCCAGTTATTGATTCTCTGAAGTGTTTCCCATGCAGTTTGCATTTTTTTCATGAATTCTCTGCCTACACCTATGTCTCCAAGAATTCTACCTACCTTATCTGCTAGAATGCTTAGTGTTTCAGTTTTAATGTTTAGGTCTTTGATCCATTTAGACTTTAATTTTGTGCATGGTGATAGGCATGGATCTAGTTTCAGTCTTCTGCATGTGGAGAGCCAATTTTTCCAACACCATTTATTAAAGAGGCTATCATTCCTCCTGTGAACATGTTTAGCCCCTTTGTCAAATATCAGGTGGTTGACTGTCTTTGTAGCTATACTTCTAACTTCTAATGTGTTCCATTGATTCTCAGGTCTATTTCTTTGCCAGAACCATGCTGATTTTATCACTGTGGCTTTGTAGTACAGTTTCAAGTCAGGAATTGAGATGCCTCCTGCCTTGCTTGTATTGCCCAGAATTGCCTTTGCTATTCTAGGTTTCTTTGGTCCCAAATGAATTTTACGACTGTTTTCTCTAGATCTGTGAGGTAAGTCAATGGTATTTTGATTGGGATTGGATTAAATCTGTATAACAATTTTGGCGTTGACTTTGTAGCCAGGTACACTGCTGAATTTGTTTATTACCTCTAGCAGTCTTTTAATGGTGTTTTTTTGGGTCTTCTATATACAGTATCATTTCATCTGCAAATAGTGATAATTTAACTCCTTCCTTTCCTATCTTTATTCATTTTATTTCTTTCTCCTGTCTGATTTCCCTGGCTAGTGTTTTCAGAAATATATTGAATAGGAGTGGTGATAGTGGACATCCTTGTTTTGTTCCTGATTTTAAAGTGAAAGCTTTCAGTTTTTGTCCATTTAGTATAACATTGGCTGTGGGTTTGTCATAGATGGCCTTTATAAGGTTGAGGGAGACACCATGTATTCCGAGTGTCTGAATGGCTTTTATCATGAACATGTGTTGGACTTTATTGAAAGCTTTTGTGCATCTATTGAGATGAACATGTGGTTTTTGTTTTTGGCTCTGTTGATGTGGTGAATTACATTTATTAATTTGAGTATGTTAAACCATCCCTGCATTGCTGGAATGAACCCCACTTGGTCATCATGTATAATCTTCTTGATGATTTGCTGCATTCTATTTGCCAGTATTTTATTGAGAATATTTGCGCCTATGTTCATAAGTGAGATTGGCCTATAGTTCTCCTTTTTGGTTGGATATCTCTCTGGTTTTTGTATCTCAGTAATACTTGCCTCGAGGAATGACTTAGGGAGGATTGCTTTCTTTTCAATTTCAGTAAAGAATTTAAGGAGTATTGGTATCAAGTCGTCTCTAAATTTCATATAGAATTCAGCTGTGTATCCATCAGGACCTGGGCTTTTCTTTGTTGGTAAGTTTTCTATTACCTTTTCAATTTCAATAGCTGATATTGGGTTATTCAAAATTGCTATATCTTCTTGGTTGAGCTTTGCTAGTTCATATGTTTCTAGAAATTTGTCCATTTCCTCTGTTTTCCTCTCTGTGTGAGTAGAGATTTTCAAAGTAGGTGTTCATGATCTTTTGTATTTCCATGGGATCTATAGTAATTTCCCCTTTTTTGGTCCTTATTGCATGAATTTGGGTATTTTCTTTCTTTTTAATGATAAGGTTTGCTAGAGGCTTTTCAATTTTGTTTATTTTCTCCAAAAACCACCTTTTGGATACATTAATTCTTTGTATTGTTTTTTTAGTTTCAATTGCATTAATTTCTGCTCTAATCTTTACAATTCCCTCTCTTCTATGAGCTTTAGATTTAACATGCTTTTCTTTTTCTAGAAGCTTCAGATGAAGCATTGGATTATTTATTTGTGCTCATTCTGTTTTCTTGATATGACAATTTATTGCTATATATTTCCTTCTTAAGACAGCTTTCATTACATTCCACCAATTACAGTACGTTGTGTCTGCATTTTCATTGAATTGTAGGTTTTTCTTTACTTCTTTAATTTCCTCTGAAGCCCACTGGTTGTTCAAAAAGGTTGTTGTTTAATTTCCATGTATTTATGCCACTTTGGCAATTTCTTTTGCCATTAATTTCCAGTTTCAGTGAGCTATGGTCAGATAGTATGCATGGGACAATTTCAATACCTTTGCATTTACTTAAGAATGTTTTATGTGATTATACATGGTCTATTTTGGTGAATGCCCCATGGGCAGCTGAGAAGAATGTGTATTCTGATGTGGTTGGGTGAAACACTGTAAACATCTACTAAGTCCAATTGCTCACAGGTATGATACAGTTCTATTATTTCTTTGCTGACTTTTTATCTAGTTGATCTGTCTCTTTGTGACAGTGTGCTGTTAAGATCACCTGTAATAATTGTGTTCTTGTGTATTTGGTTTTTCATGTCCTTTAGTATCTGTCTTATATAGTTGGCTGCTCCTGTGTTTGATACATATATATTTATAATTGTTAGTTCTTCGTCTTGAATTTTTGCACGTACGAGTATGTAGTGACCTTCTTTGTCTCTTTTAATCATTTTGGTTTTGAAGTTCACATTGTCTGAAAATGGAATAATTAGCCCTGCTTTTTTCTGTTCCTTTTGCATGGAATAATGTTTTCCATCCTTTGAGTTTTAATCTATGAGTTTCTTTTTGAGTCAGATGTGTTTCTTGTATACAGCATATTGTTGGATCATGTTTCTTGATCCATTCTGTCAACCTGCTTCTTCTGATATGTGAATTCAGGCCATTTAAATTTATGGATATCACTGATATGTACTGGCTTGACTTTGCCATGTTGTGTTACTGTTGTTAGTTTCCTGCTTTTCTCTCTTGTTTATTTGCTTGTCCAGCCTGGTGATTTTCTGTTGTTGTTCTTGAGATAGTGGTCATTTTTATCTCTACCTAGGATGCCCTTCAGCACTCCTTCTAAGGTTGGTTTGGTGGATATGAGTTTCTTTAGTTGTTCTTTGTCATGGAAGTATCCTGTTTCTCCATTAAATTGGAAAGACAATTTTGCTGGTTACGTCAGTCTGAGTTGAAAGTTGTTTTCTTTTAGTGCTTGAAATACTTCACTCCAAGCTCCTCTTAATCTGAAGGTTTGTGCTGAGAAGTCTGCTATGATTCTAATAGGCTTTACTTGGTAAGTGAGTTGTGTCTTTTCTCTAATGGCTTTTAATATTTTATTTTTATGCTGTATGTTTGTAATCTTAATTATTATATGTCTGGGTATAGGTTTATATTAGTTATGACTGTGTGGCCTTCTATATGCCTCACTTATTTGTATATCAGATTTTCCCCCCATGCTTGGGAAATTTTCTGCCATTATTTCTGTGAGCATCTTAGCTATATCCTTTGCATTGCCTCCTTCCTCCTCACTCTATTACTCATTGTTAGAGTAATAGAGTGCATATTACTCTAACATTGTTTCTCTTGGCATCATCTTGTAGCTGTTGGATTGTCATTTCATGCTATTTTGTTGTTTTTATAAGTTCTACCCTTTCAAGATCGCTATCTGTGATCCTGTCCTCAAGGTCCGAGATTGTATCCTCAGCTTCATTTAAGCGGCTTTGCAGGCTTTCAATACAGTTTTTTACCTCTTTCATATGTCTTTCAATTTGTTTCACAGATTTTGCTTGTTTTCTGCATTGTTCATTCAAAGTTTCAATCAATTTCCCATGCTCCTATAATTTCTTATCTATTTCTTCTCTAGTGATGTTGACTCAGATCATTTAATAAGGTTGTTACTTGTGTCTTTACATAAGACATTATTTCTAATTTGAGGTCCTTCATAGCCTCATGGATTTGTTTCCTTACTTCATTCACTATCTTTTCAGAGATTCCTGGTGTATGAATTTTTGGGTCCTCTATTTCATTATTGCCTGCACTTGCCCCTGATGGACTAGATTTTGGGATTACATTTTGACTTTTTGTTTAGTCATTTTCTCCTTTTGGTTAACTTTGTGGTTTTTCTCTTCCAACAGTCACAAGTTTCTGTAGTATATGTTTAAGGGTTCTACTGTGTGGCTGATGTTTGTCAAATAGCTGGGTACCACCATGAAAAGGAGATCCAGTCTCCTGAATTCTTCCTACTGTGCCTGTTGGGTGAGTCCTATATTCTTTTTGGGCTAACTAGCACAGAAGTATTGATGTAGAGCAACTCTTAGTTCCTGCTGTTGCTATATCTTCAAGTTGTGGCAGGTTACCATATCTCCCTGGCTATAGTGTTTTTTTCAGCTGAGGCCCTACTGTGTCACTGGGGATCTCATAAGTTCTTTTAATTTCCTTTAAATTTTGGCAGGGAAATATTGGCACACCCCTCAACCTGTCTGATGTTCTCTGTGTGGGGAGAGGGGGTTACCTACTCTCTTGCCAGTTTAACCAAGGTCTTACACTTTGAGGGAGTTTCACTTCTATACCTATTTACCCACTGCAGACCTCTATTTTGGGGGACTAACTCACCTCACTGCCTGGAGTCTGATGAAGCCTTCTTTTTGGGTGAGGGGTTCCTGAGCCTCTCATTGAGCAAGCGTTGTAGTCCACTGCAGTCCAATATTCCCAGTGGAAGGGCGGGTCAGCAGCTGTGGTCCCAAGCAACTTCCAGCTGTGGCAGACTTCCTAGATGTTCTTGGAGTTGGGGTGGGCCCAGCAGCAGCAGACTCAGGCATGCCAGGCCTCCAGGCACCGGTCCCTGCAATGTTCCCTATGGGCAATTGGTGGGCCTAGCTCTCCTGAGCAGCCCAGCTCTCAGCTGTGGATCCTGTGATGTTCCCAGTACCAAACAGGTCCAGCTCCTAGTCATATAATTTTTTACAAGTTCTGAACAAGGACAATAATGGGACGATAACACATTATATATGTAGTAGTTTTATTTCACTGCTGAATGAATTGTGTTATATTTATTTTTCCATAGTTTCAAATTCAACTATTATTCATTCTGGTTATCATGACAATGAGTTATGACCAATCTTTAATGATATTTCATACTCTAAATATCATTCTAAAAGTGTATGCAAAGGTAAAGACATTGCTTTCAAAAACACCATTTTAAGGGACATACAGAAGATGGTAGATCATTAAGCAGCAAAATAGGGAGCCTTTCTGAGAGAAACAGCTCAGATGCTGGAATAAAACATCCTAGAGAAGACCAGACAGAGGGAGATGGATTCACTTGACACAAAAGGAATGAAAAGAAAAAGAAAAGAAAAGAAAAGAAAAGAACACTATAGCCAGATTCATTCTCACCAGAACCAATTCCATTGTGTATGAAGTGCTATTGGAATCTGGAGATATGTGGTAGTGGTGAAATTGGGGGTTGGCAAGACTGAGAGACTCCATAGAAAGTGGTCACAGAGGAGAGCAGCATAGCAGAGAGCAGGACTCAGCTCGGAGATCTGCCTTGGAGATCTCTATCAGCTTGCAGTGAATGCATGGAAAACAGCCCTCCCATGGGAGTGGGTGAGGGGCTGCCAACATTTTGTAGTCATGCAGGATAAACGTGGAACCAGAACTGCAGCAGATTCTGTCAGCCACTCCTAGCACAGAGCAGATTGGTGAGAACTGCTTGGACTCAGTCCCACCACTATGTGTAGTCTTATAACCAAGTATGAGGTCTCCCTGAAGCTATCCATTACTGGCCCTGTCTGCATGGCACACACTAACAAGGTGAAGACTCCCAGAGCTTGACCAACTCAGAAGGGATGGGCCACCCTGCCCCACTCCTGCTTGTACTTCAGTGATCATCAGCAGACTGGGGAGAGTAGCAATCCCTAGCCAGCATGCTTCAGAGTAATTGCAGCCAATACAGGATGTGTCGGGGACCTCCATTGTCCACTCATCTTAAGGAAGCCAGAAACATGAGAAGAGGAAGAAACAAAAGGAAGTCTCCAGCCCCAACACAAACACTACCAGTCTGGGAGAGGTAAATACAGAAGAAATCAGGCCTTACACATGAGTGGTGTCTGAAAAAGCAGCATCTGACATAAAAAAATTGTCTTTATGACATTATAAAACAACTAAAAACAGAAATTTTAATACAAATAAAGGAAGATAGAAGAAAAACAAATAAATTCCAAGTACCACTCAAAAAGATACAGATGGAAGAATGGAGCAGCTTAAAAAAAGGAGAGAAACCTTCAATGAAGAATATAAAAAATTTAGAATGCATGAAACAGATTCAAAGAGACTACCAGGAGATTAAAAACTCCACTGAAAGCTGGCAAAACTATTTGAAAGAAACTAAAGAGAGACTATCAAACCTTCAAGACAGGTTTGCAACATGTGATTTCAAAAGGAAAAATGTCTTAAAAATAACAAGGAATAAAGAAGTAACAATACAAAGGCTAGAAGATGACAAGAGGATCTATACCTTAAGAATAAAAGATGTGAGTGAAGAAGCAGGGGTAAACACAAAAGAAATGCAAAGGCTATTGACAGAAATAATTAAAGAAAACTTATGAGGCATACAGAACTCCAGCCAGCTATACTCAAAATAGATCTACACCCAGGCATATAATAGTCAAGATTGTAGAAATTCAACACAAGAACAGAGTATTAAAAGCTGTCAGAGAAAAGAAATATCACCTGTAAAGGAAAACCCAATAGAATCATGACAGGCACAAACCATCAAATCAAGAAGAGCTTGGAGCGAAGTATTCCAAGCCCTGAAAGAAAATATCCTCCAATCCAGATTGACATACCCTGCAAAATTATCTCTCAAAATTAATGGAGAAGCAAGATATTTTCATGAAAAAAAGGAACTGGGGGAGTTTGTGACCACCAATCCAACCCTATAAAAAAACACTGAAGGATATTCTAGAGAAAGAGAGAGAAAAAGACCATGGTTTCACGAACAGTGACAGAGGTGGCTCACTGAATGGGGGAGATGGTGGAGTGAAAGGGAGAAGTAGGCAACCAACGGCAGAAAAATAGCATGGCAGAAATGAGGCAGAAAAGATTTGGCCATAATCACTAACATGGATGGCCTTGATACATTATTAAAAACAATCACAGTCACAATGGATCAGGAGACAGGGTCCATCAAGATGCTCTACATAAGAAACATAATTAATCAGAAAGAAGGTTTATGGACTGAACCTCAAAGATGAGAAAATAATGCTCTATGTGACAGGGAACCAGAAAAAAGTGAGGGTAATTCACCCATCAGCTGCAGATTTTTTGGAAAGACATAACATTTTTATACAATGGAGAGCTACTCAGCAAAAAGAAAGTAAGTCCTTGAGGCTCTTGCAGTTAAATGGATACAACTTGAAACCAAGATTAGGGGTAAAAAGTTTCAGAACCACTTAGGTGGGTTGCCTTCCTAACCAAAAAATAAAGAAGTTAATGTGATACAAAATGTATACTGCACCCTGGGAAAGTTAAAGTGGAGGAATTGTCTAAATAAAGAAGGCAGAAAACATTGGTAATCATGTATCATGATTTGAAACCCATATTGCTTTCATCACACTGTTTAGTTTGGTTATATCCCATTTATTCCAGTTTATTTACTTGTACTAGATTTGAGAGCATAGACGGCTATTCCAAAGATAGAAGGATATACTATGGTAACAAATTTGAATATCCTATTAGCTTAATCTGAAGCCCTGTATTGCTTTTACTGCCTTATATTCACTGATTTTTTTCAATCTGTCCTGTTTGATAGTCATCTTGTCTTGACTGATTTTATTCAAATCTGTTATGTTTGATAATATCAAGTCTGAGAGTACAGGCAACTACTCTGAAGACAACAAGATTCACTACGATACCATTTTGTTTGACTATTGTTCTTTTTTGAAGTCCTATAATGTCTCCAATATTTTGTTTTTATTGATTTTGTTCTGTACTGCTGTGTTCAATTTTATTGTGCCTGATGATATGGGCAATTCTATTGAAGATAACAAGAAATATCATGCTAACCATTGTAGATCACCTTGTATTGTGATCTTAAATTATGTACTGTGTCCATCCTTTTGTTTTGAATAATCCCATTTTGGTTTTTTATTTTCACTAGGTTTTATTCTCTTCAAAATAAAATTTTTAAAAATACTATTTTAGTCCTTACTGTATTGCGATAATGTTGTATGCATACTATAGACTTAACAGAGGAAACATTGTCAACATAATTTCTCCCCTCTCATTTACCATCTTGTTATTTTAAGATCTAATTTACTCCTCATTTTCACTTTGTTTTATACAATACTTGCATACTATAATCTCCATGGAAGAAATAAAAGAATTACATGTTTTCAGGAGACTTTAATTTGCAGGTTTTTGTACACAAATTACTTGCTGACAGGACTGATAGAAATAGTAAAATGATTAATGGATACAGTTGGCTTTTACCTCAGTTATAAATATTAATCAATATATTAAAAGATTAAAATAATCTCAATCAGTTACATGCTTGGGTATCTTGATCAAATTTATTTGGATAATAGGAGAAGACATTATCTCAAAGATATTGCCTTTCTAAAGAAACTTTTTTTAACCTCTAGATATGATTATATTTTTTTACCATGTGTATCATTGTATGGTGGAAATGAAATGGAACTTCTTGATTTTTTGAGGAAGAAGATGATTCTAGAATGTTCTTGAGACATGTTAATTTAAAATAAATAGGAAGATGATCAATACTCACAGTGCAGAAGCAGATGAGAATGAGAAAAGTTATGAGTTCCAATCTATAAATTCATATTTAGAT
The DNA here is from genome assembly GCA_004027295.1 of Dolichotis patagonum. Classification (NCBI taxonomy): domain Eukaryota; kingdom Metazoa; phylum Chordata; class Mammalia; order Rodentia; family Caviidae; genus Dolichotis; species Dolichotis patagonum. The sequence goes on along the minus strand of PVJX010045192.1, from coordinate 1,043 downwards.
TTTAAGTTTAATAAACATTTTAAAGTTGTGATATAGGGTAGACAGCTTGATATGGCAGATCAAGATAAAATCTGGGAGATATATTAGGACAGATTAATATACACACAATAACTGAAGCCATTAATAAGAGATTTGCCAGGGAGAAAATGTAGCATTGTCAAGATGGTACATGAGGTGTATTCAAATTTGTTTGAAGTTATTTAATAATTTAATTTAGCTTAGTCAATACTTTTCAATATTTGCTATGTCCAAATTTGAATGTTAGGTATTTAATAGGAATAATATTTCAACTTTAGAATAATCATGTGTGATAATATTATAATGCTCCTAAGGAAACATGGACTCTAAGATTCAGGATTGTGACCAACTAACATATATAATACATGGTAGAAACAGAAATTAGCTCATATTAATTATGTATTTTTGAAATATTTGTAGAACAGCCAAGCACAGCTTCAGGAAGTTGGAATATAGCAGTGAGAAGTACAAAAGATACTGATTTCATGGGGCTTAACCTCTAGTGATGAAAACAAGAGGGGCACCAGACGAGACTAAAACAGTCATGACAAACTAAAACACAAAGCCTTAGAGTTTAGTCTAAGGAAAATTTGATAACACTGAAGAGTTTTAAGTTTAAGAGTCATATGGTCTAATTCTTATGTAAAAATATTGATTTGTGGGACCCGGAGGGAGTCCAGCCCGGAAGCACCGGAAAGGGGAGCGCAGTCGCAGGTCTCTGGGTACCGAGGGCTCTCTGGCAGGATGACTGTGGGAATCTTTGCCAATTGTATTTTCTGTTTGAAACTTAAGTATTGAGGAAGGCTCGCAGAGACCAGCATCGCTACCTGTCTGTTTGGGACCCGAACCTCTGGGACCCGCAGAATGGCCTGGGCTGTTTGGATTGAAAGTCTGTGCAGACCTGCATCTCTGCACGACTGTTTGGGACTGGTAGGCCCACGCTTCATCCACAGGGAACTGCCCGGAGACCGGCATCTGGGCCAGGTCTCTTTGGGCCTGTAGCCACACCTTTCATGCCCAGGAAG
>PVJX010045191.1:0-12835 GCA_004027295.1 Dolichotis patagonum | reverse complement strand
ACACTAAAACTGCTGGAAGACAAAAGTAGGTAAATCCTCAAAGATATAGGGGTAGGAAGAGAATTCATGAACAAGAACCAAAGTACACGGGAAGTACTTCCCTGAATCAATAACTGGGACCACATCTTATTAAAGAGTTTCTGCATGTCAAAAGAGGTTTCCAGCAGAGTGAAAAGAAAACCCACAAATTGGGAAAAAATCTTCATGGACAGTGCCTCAGACAAAGGACTTCGGTCTATAACTTATGAAGAATTAAAAAAAAATCAGACCCTCGAAATTCAAAGACCCAATCCAAAAATGGACATCTGAAATTAATCCACAGTTCTCAGATGAAGAAATACAAACGGCAAATAAATACATGAAAAAATGTTTATCATCATTAGTCATGAAAGAAATGCAAATTAAAACCACACTGAGATTCCATCTCACTCCAGAATGAATGGCCAAGATAGAAAACACTACCAACAACAAGTGTTGGAGAAGCTGTGGGGAAAAGGGAACTCTTCTACACTGTTGGTGGGAGTGTAGACTGGTGCAACCACTGTGGAGGTCAGTCTGGATATTCCTCAAAAAGCTGGTTTTGGAAGTCCCGTTTGACCCAGCTATTCCGCTTCTAGGCATATTCCCAGAAGAACTGAAAACATCATACCACAGTGATATATGTGCACCCATGTTTATAGCAGCACAATTTGTAATAGCCAGAACTTGGAAGCACCCTAAGTGCCCATCAACTGAGGAATGGATAAAAAAGTTGTGGCATTTTTATACAATGGAGTACTACTCAGCTATAAAGAATGATCACATCGAGATAATTATATATAAATGGACACGACTTGAGACCATTCTCTTAAGCAAAATAAACCAAACTCACAAGGGTAAATACCATATAGTCTCCCTAGTATGAGATTTGATAAGAGTATATAAGACTTTTTGGTAAGCATGAGTCCCCATCTCATAGCTTTGAAGTCTTTCAAAGTTTTCAGTCATCAGTTGGAATGGTTTTATCCTGTTTTGTTTGACTATATCATACGTCATAGCTTTGAAGTCTTTCAAAGTTTTCAGTCATCAGTTGGAATGGTTTTATCCTGTTTTGTTTGACTATATCATACGTGATGATATGAACAGCTGTTTTGAAGAAAACATTTTGACAGCTATTGCTGATTTAATATCATCCTTCTTATAAGTCCTACTATGCTTTTGTTGTTCTACTACCATTGCTTCTATCACATTGTGTCTTATTGGAATTTGAATATGTATGATAGTTGAAGCAAAAATTTTTTAATCAAAAATGAGATATTATAGTACCCATTAATCATTTTCTGTTATTCGGTTCAGAAAGCCCTGTAATTCTTTCACTCTATGCATGGCTTTATACTACTGTGTTATGTTTGATATTATTGTATTTGAAACTATGCTCAAGTATAGCAGAGTAAGAGATATGGTGTTAGCTACTGTTGATGTCCAGTAGTCTTAATGTAAAGTACTGTGTTGTCTATGTTGTCCTGTTCTGATCTGCTCTGTACTGACTCCTTTGTTTTATTCTCTTTCAAATTAATAAAAAAAGAATCAAACCACATTGGAAATACTTCCCAGAATCAATACCTGAGACCTCATCTTTTTAAAGAGTTTCTGCATATTGAAAGAGATTTCCAGCAGAGTGAAAAGAAAACCCATAAATTGGGAAAAAATCTTAATGGATTGTCCCTCAGACAAAGGACATCTCTTTAGAACTTATAAAGAATTAAAAAAAATCAGACCCTCGATATTCAAAGACCCAATCCAAAAATGGGCATCTGAAATGAATACAGAGTTCTCAAATGAAGAAATATGAATGGCAAGTAAATACATGAGAAAAGGTTCATCATTATTAGTCATGTGAGAAATGCAAATTAAAACCACACTGAGATTGCATCTCACTCCAGAAAGAATGGCCTGGATTAAAAAAAAAAAAACTACCAAGAACAAATGCTGGAGTGGCTGTGGGGAAAAAGGAACTCTTCTAATCTGTTGGTGGGAGTGTAGACTGGTGCAACCAGTGTGGAGGAGAGACTGGAGATCCTCAAAAAGCTGGGTCTGAAGGTCCCATTTCACCCAGCTATTCCACTTCTAGGCATATTCCCAGAAGAACTGAAAACATCACACCACGGTGACATATGTGAACCCATGTTTATAGCAGCACAATTTGTAATAGCCATATTTTGAAAACAACCTAAGTGACCATCAAATGAGGAATGGATAAAAAAGTTGTGGTTTATTTATACAATGGAGTACTACTCAGCTATAAAGAATGATCACATTGAGATATTTGTAAATAAGTGGACACAACTTGAGACCATACTCATAAGTGAAATATACCAAACTCACACGTTTAAATATCATTTAGTCTCCGTATTATGAGAGTTGGTAAGAGTATATAAGATTTAATGTTAATCATGATTTCTCATTTCATTGCTTTGAAGCCTCTCAATGTTTTCATTCATCATTTGGAGTGGTTTTATTCTGTTTTTTTACATTATTGTGTGTGATATTATCAACAGCAATTTTGAAGAAAACAAAACTTATTGGCAGCCATTGCTGATTCAATATCATCTTGCTTTGGATTCCTACCATGCTTCTATTCTTCTATTACAATCGGTTCTGTCATGTTCTGTCTTATTGGGTTTTAATTTATGTGATTGTATAAACAAATTTTTATTGAATATGACATATTACAGCAGCTATTGATCATTCTCAGTTATTCAGTTCAGAATGCCCTGTAGTACTTTCATTCTCTTGAATGGTTTTATACCATATTTTTTTATGTTTGATATTATTGTATTTGAATCTATGCTCATCTATAACAGAATAAAAGATATTATGATAGCTAGTGTTAATGTCCGGTTGTCTTATTTTAAAGTGCTATGTTGCTTATGTTGTTCTATTCTGATCGGCTTTGTTCTGCTCACTTGTGTTTTATGTTGAAATAGGAAGACCAGACATTAACACAAAAGGTGAAACTGACTAAATGAAAAGGCAAAGTGAAATTCCCAAACATCTAGTCCATCAGGTGCAAGTGCAGCTGATAATGAAATAGAGGACCCTAAAATTCATATACCAGAAATCTCTGAAAAGATAGCAAATGAAGCAAAGAAACAAATCCATGAGGCTAAAGAGGAACTCAAATTAGAAATAATGTCTCATGTGAAGACAAAATTAACAACCGTAGTAAATCAGCTGCTCAAAATAGCTAGAGAAGAAATATATAAGAAACTATAGGAGCATGGGAAATTGACTAAAACTTTGAATGAATAATTCAGAAAACAAGCAGATTGCATTGAAAGCTTGCAAAGCCATTTAAATGAAGCTGCAGATAGAATTTTGGACCTTGAGGACATGATTGCAGACAACGATCTTGAAAGGGTAGAACTTATAAAAACAACAAAGCATTATGAAATGACAATCCAGCAGCTACTAGATGATGCCAGGAGAAAAAATGTTAGAGTAACAGGCATTAGTGAGGAGGCAGGAGGCAATACAAAGGATATAGCTAAGCTGTTCACAGAAATAATGGCAGAAAATTTCCCAAACATGGGGGGGAAATTGGATATAGAAATAAGTGAGGCATATATAATGCCACACAGTAAAAAACAATATAAATGCACACCCAGACATATAATAATTAAGATTGCTGACATACAGCATAAAAACCAAATACTAAAAGCCATTAGAGAAAAGTCACAACTCACCTATCAAGGAAAGCCTATTAGAATCACAGCAGACTTCTCAACACAAACCTTCAGGTTAAGACAAGCTTGGAGCAAAGTATTTTAAGCCCTAAAAGAAAACAACTTTCACCCCAGACTAACATACCCAGAAAAACTGTCTTTCAAATTTAATGGAGAAACAAGATTATCCATGACAAAGAACAACTAAAGAAATTCATATCTACCAAACCAACTTTAAAAGTGTGTTGAAGGACATCCTAGAAAGAGATAAGAATGACCACAGTCTCCAGTACAACAACAGAAGGAAATCACCAGCCTGGACAAGAATGTAAACAAGGGACAAAAGCAGGAAACTAACAACAGCAACACAACATGGCGAAGTCAAGCCAGTACATGTAAGTGATATCCATAAATGTAAATAGGCTCAATTCACATAGCAAAAGAAACAGGTTGATGGAATGGATCAAGAAACAGGATCCCACAGTATGCTGTATATAAGAAACACATCTGACCCAAAAAGAAACTCATAGATTAAAAGTCCAAGGATGGAAAACAGTATTTCGTGCAACAGGAACCCAGAAAAAAGCAGGGGTAACTATTCTATTTGCAGACAATGTGAACCTCAAACCTAAAATGATTAAAAGAGACAAAGAAGGTCACTACACACCTGTAAGTGGATAACTTCAAAATGAAGAACTAACAATTATAAATATATATGAACAAAACACAAGAGCATCCAACTATATAAGATAGATACAGGACATGAAAAAACAAATACACAGAACAAAATTATTACAGGTGGCCTTAACAGCCCATTGTCACAAAGAGATAGATCAACTAGACAAAAAATCAGCAAATGAATAGTAGAACTGAATCATATCTGCAAGCAATTGGACTTAGTAGATGTTTACAGAGTGTTCCACCCAACCACATCAGAATACACCTTCTTCTCAGCTGCCCACGGGACATTCTCCAAAATAGGCAATATATTATCCCATAAAACATTACTAAGTAAATGAAAAGGTATTGAGGTTGTCCCATGCATAGTTTCTAACCATAGCACACTGAAACTGGAAATTAATGGCAAAAGAAATTGCAAAACTGGCATTAATACATGGAAATTAAACAACAACCTTTTGAACAACCAGTGTGCTACAGATTAAATTAAAGAAGAAACAAAGCAATAGGTACAGTTCAATGAAAAAGCAGAAACAACTTGTTGAAATCTGTGGGATGCAATGAAAGTGGTCTTAAGAGGGAAATATATAGCAATCCACTGCCATATCAGGAAAATAAAATGAGCACAAATAAACAATCTAATGCTGCATCTCAAGCTTCTAGAAAAAGAAGAGCAAGTCAAGTCTAAAGCTCATAAAAGGGAGGAAATCATAAATATTAGAGCAGAAATCAATGCAATTGAAACTGAAAAAACAATACAAAAAATTAATGAATCAAAAAGCTGTTTTTTTGAGAGAATAAACAAAATTGATGAACCTCTAGATAACCTTATAAAGAAAAAGAAGGAAAAAACCCAAATTCACACAGTAAGGACTGAAAAGGGGGAAATTACTACAGATCCCATGGAAATTCAAAAGATCATGAACACCTACTTTGAAAATCTCTATTCACATAGAGAGGAAATCACAGAGGAAATGGATAGACTTCTAGAAACATATGAATTACCAAAGTTTAACCAAGAAGATATAGCAATTTTGAGTAACCCAATGTCAGCTATTGAAAGTAAAAACATAATAAAAAGATTACTAACAAAGAAAAGCCCAGGTCCTGATGGATTCACAGCTGAATTCTACAAGAAATGTAGAGAAGACTTGATGCCAATACTCCTTAAACTCTTCAATGAAATTGAAAAAAAAAGCAGTCCTCCCTAAATCATTCCTGGTGGCTAGTATTACTCTGGTACCAAAACCAGAGAAAGACCCAACAAAAAGGAGAACTATAGGCCAATCTCACTATTGAGCATTGATGCAAAGATTCTAAATAAAATACTAGCAAATAGAATGCAGCAAATCATCAAAAAGATTATACATCATGACCAAGTGGGCTTCATTCCAGGAATGCAGGGATGGTTTTACATACGCAAATCAATAAATGTAATACATCACGTCAACAGAGCCAAAAACAAAAACCACATGGTCATCTCAATAGATGCAGAAAAAGCTTTTGATATGTTCCCATACATGTTCATGATAAAAACCGTTCATAAACTTGGAATACATGGTGTCTACCTCAACCTTTTGAAGGCCATCTATGACAAACCAACAGCCAATATTATACTAAATGGACAAAAACTGAATGCTTTCATTTTAAAATCAGGAACAAGACAAGGATGTCCACTATCACCACTCATTTTCAATATAGTTCTGGAAGCACTAGCCAGGGCAATCAGACAAGAAAAGAAATAAAAAGAATAAAGGTAGGAAAGGAATGAATAAGTTAAAATATCACTCTTTGCAGATGTCATGACTCTCTAAAGAAGACCTCAAAAACTCCACTAAAAGACTACTAGAAGTAATAAGCAAAATCAGCAGTGTATCTGGCTACAAAGTCAATGCACAAAAATCAATATCATTCCTGCACACAAACAAGAACCTCAACGAGAGAGAAATTATGGAAATATCGTGCTTCATAATAACATCTAAAGAAATGAAATACTTAGGAATCAGCCTAATTAAAAATGTAAAAGACCTATATACTGAAAATTATACTATGTTAAAAAAAGGAGATTGAAGTTGATATTAGAAAATAGAAAGATGTTCCATGCTTTTAACTGGGAAGAACCAACATTGTGAAAATGGCCATACTCCCCAAACTGTTATACAGATTTAATGCAATCCCAATCAAAATACCATTGACATACCTCACAGATCTAGAGAAAACACTCCTAAAATTCATTTGGAACCAGAAGAAACCGAGAATAGCAAAGGCAATTCTGCAATAAAGGCAAGGTAGGAGAAATCTCAATTCCTGACTTGAAACTGTACTACCAAGCCACAGTGATAAAATCAACATGGTACTGGCAAAGAAATACACCTGAGGATCAATGGAATAGATTAGAAGATACAAGTATAGGTACAAAGACACTGAGCCACTTGATATTTGACAAAGGGCCTAAACATGTTCACTGGAGGAAGGATAGCCTCTTTAATAAATGGTGTTGGAAAAATTGGCTCTCCACATGCAGAAGACTGAAACTAGATCTATACCTATCACTATGCACAAAACTAAAGTCTAAATGGATCAAAAAACTAAACATTAAAACAGAAACACTAAATCTACTAGAAGATAAGTTAGGTAGAAATATTGGAGACATAAGGATAGGCAGACAATTCATGAACAAAATGCAAACTGCATGGGAAAACCTTCAGAGAATCAATAACTGGGATGTCATATTATTGGAAAGTTTCTGCACTTCAAAAGAAGTCACCATCAGAGTGAAAAGAAAACCCACAGAATGGAAAGAATTTTAACCAGCAACCCCTCAGACAAAGGACTTATATCAAGAACATATAAAGAACTGAAAAACATCAACGCCCCCCAATTCAAAGACCCTCTCCAAAAATGGGCAGCTGAGATGAACACACAGTTCTCAGATCAAGATATACAAATGGCAAACAAATACATGAAGAAATGTTCACCATCACTGGTCATTCGAGAAATACAAATTAAAACAACATTGAGATATCATCTCACACCAGAAAGAATAGCTGCCATCAAGAAATCAACTAATAACAAATGTTGGTGAGGCTGTGGGAAAAAGGAACACTGCTCCACTATTGGTGGGAGTGCAGACTGGTGCAAACACTATGGAAATCAATATGGAGAGTTCTCAGAAGACTAGGAGTGGAAGCTCCATTCAACCCAGCTATTCCCCTCCTGAGTATTTTCCTAGAAAAACTGAAAAGTTCATATCACAGTGATATATATGCACTCATGTTCATAGGATCCCAATTTGTAATATCTAACTCTTGAAAACAACCAAAATGCCCACAAACTGAAGAGTGGATGAAAAAGATGTGGTATTTTTACACAATGCAACATTATTCAGCTATAAAAATGATGATCTTGAGGCCTTCATAGGGATTTGGAGACAACTTGAGACTTCTCATTAGTGAAATAAATAAGAATCATATTTATAAATATCATATTGTGTCTCTATTGTAAAGAGCAATAAGAACTGTAGGAGTAATAAAACCCAAAATGTGTAATTGCTACTCTAAAAAAGAGATGAAAAGAATATGCTCTAAAGGATATAACTTCATGTGTATTTAAGTGTGTAAGAGAGATGACCATATTACTGTTTTTGTTAGAATGTTGAGCAGAACTGTTCACAATATCACTGCTTGAATGTCTATTTTTTATGCTTTAATTTTGTAACTTGAACAACTATTTCCAATGATGATAGTATGTAACTTATCAAGTGGTGATTTCTTAGTGTTTTGGGTTTTTTTTTTTTTTGCTTGTTTTTTGCTGTGGTTGTTTTTTTCTCTCTTTTTTTTCTTTCCCCTTTGGAATTCTGTATTGTTGCTACCCTCTTTCTGTTTTGTTTTTTTATTTTTTTTCTGTTTAAATTTTAAAAAGCAATCACAAGAGAAATTTTAGCTCACTTATACTTTAATTGGTATGACTTCTCTTAACTCATTCATTTTAATTATATCTAAAATCCCTGCCCCTGTCCTGGTGAGACATATTTTACCTTGGCAAAATAAAGTAGTATATATATACTCAGGTTGCCAGCTAATCAATGTGATGCTTAAACTGTATTTACAAATACAATACATACTGTTGTCTATGCACAATAACTTTAGAGTGTTTCATTCATCAATGTATTAATTTTTTTTAATTTAAAAAACAGGAAAATAAGAAAAGGACAGAAAGCAAAAGGCATAAACAACAACAACAAACTCAGAACAATATTAATATAGGTTTACACAACAGAGTGAAAAAAATTTAACCATTGTTGTTATATGCATATTTATCTTCTTTTTCTTTTTTCAAAGAAACAAAAAAAAATTAAAGAGAATAAAAATGCAGAAAAAGGTACAGCAATACCGAATTCAAGACATCCAAAGGAAAAAATTTCTCAGCATAGAATCACTAGTTGATACATTTCTTGTTGTCTCAAATAACAGTTCCAAAAGTTACAAAATCAAAGCATAAATAGTGGCTAGACACTCAAAGTTTGACAGTGCAAATCCTTCTGTTCAGTGTTCCAAAAGAAATTGAGTAATATGGTAAGTTATCTAACTCACTATACATTTCATTATACTCTTTAGAGTACTCCCTTCCCTTTCACTTTCACAGTATCTATCATACTCTTTGGATCCCAATATTGGGTCAGTTTTTGTTATTTTTTACACTAGAGAGATAATGTGATATTTACTCATGTGAGTCCTATTTATTTCACTAATGAGGACATTTTCAAGTTGGCTCCATTTACCTATAAAGATTGCAAGGTCATCATTTTTATGGCTGAGTAGTATTCCATTGTATAAAAATACCACATTTTTTTCATCCACTCTGCGGTTGATGGGCATTTTGGTTTTTTCCAAGATTTAGCTATCACAAATTGTGCTGTTATGAACATAGGTGCACATATATCTGTGTCCTGATGTTTTCAAATTTTCTGGGAAAATAGGAGGGCAATAGCTAGATTGAATGGAATTTCCAATCCTAGGTTTTGAGGAATCTCCACCGCAGTTGTGCAAGTCTGCACTCCCACCAACTGTGGAGGAATGTCCTTTTGGGCCGCATCCTCACCAACATTTGTTATCAGTTTTTTTCTTGATGGCAGCAATTCTTTTTGGGGTAAGATGAAATCTCAATGCTGTTTAAATTTGAATTTCTCAAATGATCAGTGATGGTGAGCATTTCTTCATGCTTTCCTTTCCTTCCATGTTTAATTTCTTGTCCAGGCTGGTGATTTCTTTCTGTTGTTGCCCTGGAGATTGTAGTCATTTTTATCTCTTTCTAGTATGTCTTTCAATACTCTTTCTAGGGTTGATTTGGTAGATATGAATTGCTTCAGTTTTCTTTGTCATGGAAGTATCTTGTTTCTCCATTAAATTTGAAAGACAGTTTTGCTGGGTACACCAGTCTTGGTTGAAAGTTGTTTTCTTTTAGGGCTTTAAATACTTCACTCCAAGATCATCTTAACCTGATAGCTTGTGCTGAGAAGTCTGCCATGATTCTAGTAGGCTTTCCTTGATAGGTGATTTGTGTCTTTTCTCTAACAGCTCTTAGTATTATGTTTTTATGTTGTATATATGAGATCTTAATTATTATATGTCTGGGTGTATGTTTATGTTGGTTAAGACTGTGTGGCATTCTATATGCCTTACTCATTTGTATATCAAATTTTCTCCCATGTTTGGGAAATTTTCTGCCATTATTTCTGTGAACAGCTTAGCTATATCCATTGCATTGCCTCCTGCCTCCTCACTAATGCCTGTTACTCTAACATTTTTTTCCGCTGGCATAATCTTGTAGCTGTTGGATTGTCATTTCATGCTGCTCTGTTGTTTCTATAAGTTCTATCTTTTCCTGATCACTAATTGCAATCCTATCCTCAAGGTCTGAAATTCTATCCTCAGCTTCATTTAAATGGTTTTTCCAGCTTTCAATAGAGTTTTTTGGTTTCTTGGATAGCTCTTTGAAACTGTTTCGTGGATTCTGCTTGTTTTCTACCTTGTTCATTCAAGGTTTCAATCAATTTCCCATGTTCCTGTATTTTTTAATCTATTTCTTTCCTGGCTATGTTGAGCAAAACCTTTACTAAATTTGTTACTTGTGTCTTTACACAAGCCATTACTTCTAATTTGATTTCCTCTATAGCCTCATAGAGTTTTTTCTTTACTTCATTTGCTATCTTTTCAGAGATTTCTGGTGTATGAATTTTAAAGTCCTCCATTTCTCTGTATTCTGTTCTTGCACCTAGTAATCTGTTAATTTTTATAATCTGTTTCTCATAATTCATCAAAATTTTGAGATAATTACAACTTAAAGTAGATAAATTTAAGACAAAATAAGAGATCACATAAGTAGAGCATTCTAACAGCCAGTGGGTTACAATTGGGATTTCAGTTCCTTATGAATAATTTCTAAACTGTGCTGTTTCTCCAATCTACCTGTGAGTTGTAGTGTTCATATGTGATTATGTATTTTCATATAATTTCTAAAAAACTTTGTTTATTCTTGCCTAAAGACCACCAAACTGAAAGTAATGATACAGACAAAACCAACAACAAATATCCTAGACTCCTTTGACTGTAATACAACAGATTAGCTTTGTTGAAAGAGGATTATATGATACATTGTGACCTTAAATACCTTCAGCAGACCTTAAATGACATTGCAGCTGGACTCTGTCTTCTAAATAAAGAAGTCAAATTAATGAGACAAGCTGTCCTCCAAAATTGGATGACATTAGACATTCTAACAGCAGTACAGGAGGTAATCATGCAATTTTAAAAGTTGAATGTTGTGAGTATATTCTTGATGCTTATGCTAATATCTCAATAGTTTTCAAGACATTAAATGACAATTTAATGATGTCAGATTATGAAATTCCCTGGAACTTTTCCTTAGCTTCTCTATGTGAAGCTGTTATTGGTTCTTTCTAGTGGAAACTTTGGTGACAGTATTCATAATTATCCTGTTGATCTTATAATTTGATCAATGCATACTTAATTGTTTCTTTTGCTTTGCCTTCCCCAGACCTTATGCTACATTCCTATCCAAAGGAACAGATGCCAGTATTTCTGGCCACTCTAGAATGACCCTTAGATAGAATCTCTGAAGGGTTTATCTAACTGTCAATCATAACTATGATTCCCTTCAGCCTGAAGAAGTCAAATTGCATATCAACCATTGCTCCCTCACAGCAATTTGGGGTGCTTCTTCAGATAGGGGAATATTATGGATAACGAATTTACTTAGAAATATTATGAGCCGTTAGATAAGTCTAGGACCTCAAAGTCAGTTCAGATTGGATACATTGTGACTTAGGTGAAGGCACATTCTTTGAGGGCCAGATCTCAAGACAAAAGATAAAATAAATGCACCATCATACTTCCACTAAGAACAAACAACAGTAATTTATGTTCTAAATAAGCATTGATCACCTTGCAGAAGTCAAGAAGAACCCCTGTTCTCTTTCATGTTCACTTGCTAGATGGTTTGCTTCCCACTTGATCACAATTTAATCAATATTAACTGGACAATTATACTCATAATCTTATTGGTTGACCATAGTTTTGTTCACTTCATACCCACCTTGTGATTTCCCATTTTTCCCTATTTTGGACCCACCTCAACTCATGGTTTTGTTGTACAAAGGTCCTTGAAAATACAGGGTTTTTGTTAACCCACTCAGATTCACTTTTGTCTGTCTCAGATGAAATCTTTTTTGTGTGTGATAAATATGTGTTGTTCTTAAATTCCATTGTTCCTGAAATTCATTCTTCCATTTTAGATAAACTGTAACTTTCCTGGACATCTAGCAGTTTGGGAGTTTCTTTCACCTAGATCATTACTATGATTGGTGTTACTGTGTCCAGAGAAGTCCAGAAAGACAGCTCACACAGGTGGGTGAGCAGAGAGGGTAGACCCATCCCTTCCCAAAAATTCCTTTGTTCTGTCCATATACCCTTGCTATGTGACTTGCTTCTCTATTGTATCAATATAGCTAAGCAGTTATACTTGTAATCCTATAGGTTGATTATAGTTTGACCCATATTTTACTTATATTGCAATTTTGTTGTATAAATTATCCCTGACAAAATACCTTAGTAGCAACCTATTTTTGTAGCCTCTCTGGTCTCTAGGGAGCTTTTTCTTAAAGAAACATTCCTGACTTTAACCTACATTATTCCTTAAAACTCATTCTTAATTTTTTTCAGTTATGAACTTGCCATATCTGGCATCTTACACATTGAAAGTTATATCTCTCTTACATCATCATAACTACATAGGTTTATTCCATGGAATGCAAAGAAGATTAAACATATACAAACAAGAAGAAAGTGGGTGTTAGCACATCAGCTTCTCCAGGACAAAGGGCCTAGAGTCTGCAAAAAATTTGTTAGGAAAGGAAGTGAAGTAGTGGAGGACCA
>PVJX010045190.1:0-12833 GCA_004027295.1 Dolichotis patagonum | reverse complement strand
CTTCCTGGACGTTCTCATCTAAACCCCTGGCTTTAATTAAATCAACTTTAACTGAGTACATCTTTCCCATTAACTCTAGTGTTTCCATTTGTTAGCAAGGAATGTCCACATGCATATCCAATGTGTACCTCAAAAATTCATCATGTTCAAAACTCGTATCATCGCTCTCCACTTCCTCTGATCCTTTTCCTGTGAATCCTAACTGAGGAACTGCTCCAGGAAATGAGAATAAGGCAATGAATGAATAATCAAAACTCCTGACCTTTCAGAGCTTCATTTCAATCAGCGGAGACAAAAGATAAATAAATGCAAGTCAAAGAGCAGCCACTAACAGTGGCTTAAACAAATAAGGGCATTTTGAAATTCTTTAAAGAAAGAAATGTGGAGGTAAGTAACTATGTTGGTTCATTATTAAAGGGGCAGAGCAGATACTTTGGAGACTCTGTAGGTTGTTAGAATTTTAAGTATCACATTCAGGGCACCCAGAAGGAGGAGGGACAGTACCGAGTCCCAGAAGCAATTCTAACTCTGTTGATGGCTATGGCAACTGTGTCAAATGTTCACCCCCAAGCTATAAAGAAGACTGGAAAGGTGAGCACTGGCCTTTCCTGGTCCTCTAGCAGACATTTGCACAGGAGATGGCGATGACATTGGTATTGAAGTTGACAGTAGTGGTCACTATATGATCTGTGTGGGTCAAGCTTCTTAATCCATTTATGTAAGAACAGAGATGCTGCAAAAGACCCAGAGAACAAGGCTATTGGGAAAGCTTTATTCCTTAAACAAAGGAAGCTCCTGCTAGGTCTGTCCAGTGCTGTAGGCCACCACAGTCACATCTGGCCCTTGAGCACTTGAAATATGGTGAGACTGAATGGAACCATGTTGAGTCCCAAATTCACAGTAGGAAGAAAAAGGACTGAAAGTATCTTATCAACTATCTGTTACACTAATGTATGTTTAAATGAAATTTGGAGCATATTATAAACATTTTTGTCACTGGTTTCTCTTTATTTCCTTTAATATGGCCATTAGAGAATTCATTATATTTGTGTGGCTCACCTTATGCTTCTAAAAGATTGTCTTGTGTTAGATTATTAAACAATCTTTTCTGTCTCTAAAGATAATTTTCATCTTACCTGCTTCACTGATAGTTGTCATGGTTTTTCTAAATCTGGGCATATTTTATCAAAAAAGCATCTCTTATGGCTGGATAACTCAAAAAATAGCATCTAGTGCCAGAGAACATTCATAAAAATGATTATATCAAGGCTAGAAGGGATGGCAGACTCTTGTAATAATAGCACTCGGGAGGCTGAGGCAGTAGAATTGAGAATTCAAGGGCAACCTAGACTACATAGCAAGATCCTGTGTCAAAAAACACAACAAAGGAAAAGCGGGCTTAAACTGAGAAAAAGATTCAAGCTAAGGATCACACTAGTCAATGTCAGTAATACTCTGAAGCTATCAATGAGACAATTTAAATAGCTGGTTGCGGTGAGAAATCCAATTTAATTTAATCCTTTCCTTAATCCTTAGCTTTTTTTTCATTGTAGGTAAAGAATCCTGAAATTCTAATTTTGCCGTACCCTTCTTCATGACTTTATATTAAAAATTTAATCAGCAGCTCTGGTGGAAAAAAGATAGATGAGTTTGACGTGAAGTCTGTAGCAAACTGTGGTAGGCAGAATACTCACCCTTCCCAAGATGTCTCTGTGTCCTAATCCCGCAGAACCTGTTCATATGCAACCTTTATAAGGCAAAGTGACTTTACGTATGTGAATAAGTTAATGACCTTCAGGTGGGGAGATTATCCTGGCGCATTCAGGAAGGCCCTATCCGATCTCATGGATGCCTGAAGCAGGAAATACTTCACAGCTGGAGCCCAAAGAAGTTGTAATTACAGAGAAGGGACACTAGGGGCCCTCCGGGTGAAGGACAGGCACAAAGCCACGGAACACGGGCGATCTGTAGAATCTTCAGAACAGGGCGGAAACAAGTTCTTGCCCAGAACCTCCAGAAAGACATACAGCTCTGTGGACACATTGATTTGAGCCGACCCAGGTCGCATTTCAAACCTCTGGAGCAGTAAGGTAATACAATTATGATATTTAATGCCCCCGACTTTGTGCTAATTTGTTCCAGCAATAGGAAACTAACGCACAACCCAAAGGGATAAACCTGAAAACGTTGACTTTTGAAAGTATCGTCATCCATAAAACTTTTTACTGCCATGAAATTCTTACCAGTCTCCCGTCTGGTCTCAGCAGCTCGATCTAAGAGCTCTTCTAGCTTACGAGAAATAATTCTAATGTGATGCCCTTTTTTATTCATTCTGCCTTCTCTCTCTTTCACACAAGCACACTCAGAAATGCTTTTTAAATTAAAATGTCCAAGAGAATCAAAAACAAATTTACTTTTTTTACATTTCTCAAGTAATATATACTCATTGAAACTAGAAGAAAAAATACCATTTTGGTTTTCATGTTTCTACCCTATTTTTATTTGCTTGTAAATTGACTTCTTTCTTTCTAGCTTCTTATTTATAGTTCAGTCGTTGTTCTAGGCATCTCTCTCATGGTGTACAGCAACCACCACGCCGTGCTCAACATCTTCTGTCTGTGTACAGAAATTTGCTCATGTAAGAGACATTGCTGTTGGGAAAAGAAAACAACGGCGTCTCTCCACTCTGTGTTAGACCAGATGGAGTTGAGCAAAGCCATCCATGATAAAATACCGACAGCTTCACAACCAACATTTTATTCAAAATGCAGCCCCATGCTGACAAGAAGAATCATAGAGAACTAGAAAAACAATCAGGCAGATAGCCATTTGTTATCACAAATTCCTTCAAGCGTCCTCTTGCAGATTTTGGGGGGCTGGGTGATTTCACTAAAGTATTGCCCAGGCTGGCCTCAGACTCCGAGACTCAAGTGGCCCTCCCAGCTCTGCCTCCTGAGCAGCCAGGACTACAGGATGTGTCACCGTACCCAGTTCTGTCAGACCAGCAAGAAGAAGAGAATCTTTAGAGTGCACCATACACGAGGAACCTGTTAAAGAGTCAAAGTGCCATGCGTATAAATGTTCCATCACACTCACTTATACTTCTGAAGAATCCCAAACCAAACACTTGCTTCCATCTTCTTTTGCATTATTTTGGGTCCTCTGACTCTACCTCCTGATACTCCTTCGGATGTCTCTCATCTGCCTTGCTTCTGTGCCTCAAAACACAACCCACTAATACCAGGTTATTCTGAATAAAGGATTATGATGCAAAAGCCACACTTGCCACAGACAGAGTCAGCACTATACTCGAAGTTGATCAGCTATTCTCAAACCTCTGTGGTTGACTCTTCTCCAATGTCCCGTTCTTCCTCCACATCCTTTCAACCCATTCCTTCCCTGTTTTCTCTAAATTCCATGGGTCTGAAGCCTACTCCTTCCAAAGCCAAGTCTAAGAAAGCCCACGCAGCACTTTTTATCTTAGATCATTCTTCCATTCCCAGGGAGAACAGTATTTCAGTTTTCATGAAGAGCAGCACAGCTCCCTTTATTTTCTGTCTAATCCAAATGGATCTAGACTTTTTGTTTTGTAACCAAAAGACCCAGTAAGTAGTTTTTCTAAATGAAAAGTGTAAAATTTTCCATGAGAGGAATTCTGCTATCTCTACAGAATAAAAATGTGGTTAGGCATTTGAGGTTTTTCTTTAATAATATTTTCCTTCCCACTGTAATACAGGGTATAGTTCTTCATTTATTTTAGTTGTGCAAGCCCACAAATAGTTGCATTGAGATGGGATGTTGGTTTTAACAAAATGCAATTGGCACACATTAGAAAGGGACCCTGCCAGCCCAAGAAGGGTATAAAGTGCTTTTAAGAAGAGAAAACATTAGATTAAATGCTAATTATGTTATGCCCTGGGGTGAAGTCCTAAATTGCAACTTTTGATATTTTTTTTCCACTCTAGCATCACATGAATGGAAATGGCAACTTCTAAATTGTGTCACGATTTTACTTTCCCTTACATTTTAAATCTGTTTTCTCAAAGGGCGTGTGGTCTAGAGATTGCTGCTTTAGAATAACCTGGGCTTATCAAAAGTGTAGTTTCCTACCCAGGACTCCCTTGCCCAGATGAATCAGAACCTTCAAGAAGGACACAGGGATGTGCATTCTTAAAACTCCAAGGTTACCTTTATGATCAAGGAGGTTTAAGAATTATATGCAGAGTGAAGGAGCATTGACATAAATGAAATCACTGACACATTCCCATAAACATATGATATTCCTTGCATTCATAGTGTTGCAGATAACAGACCAAACATGGGAAGAAACAGCACTGAGCAGGTTAGGGAGGCAATTTATTGCATACACCAGGGGCCTTCTGACTAGGATCTCTCCAGGAGAGCCAGAGCCACACCCTGTGGGGCTTTTAGAGGGAAAGTAACTGAGGAAGTACAAAGGCAGATTTGCCACATATGATTGGAGGGCTGGGTGACACATAGGGGAGTTTAAACATTTCAGGTTACATCATAAGGCTTTCAGCTGTACAAAGCTTGGGTTACACAAAGGACGGAATGTCCTGTTGCATTTTAAGTTACTTTCTAAGACCATCAGTTACACAAGGGCGGCAAAGACACAAAGGAAGAAGCGTTCTGTTATCAGACCTGCCCGTTCGCTCTTGGCCGGCATCCTTGGCAGGCTTTTATTTAAAATTTTAATTTTCCCTCTTCAGTGGGTTCCAAGAATTAAAAATAAGGGTCAAAATCAACAGCAGCTTTATATGGAGGAGCTGCACACTTCCTTGCCCGGTAATGCAGGTTAACATGAACACTAACAAATGATGTTGATTGTGTGCACCTCGGTGCAATGTGATAAAAATGGTGCTTTGCCTCTGTTGGCTTTCCTCCGATACTAATAATTCCGCTTGAGAATGAGAAAAGCATGAAACAAATCCCGACTGAGGGACAATCTATGAAATATCTGTTGAGGGAGCTGGCATGGGTGAGGTCTTGGATTTGATCCCTAGAACCTCCAAAAAATATATGAGACTTTCAAAACTGTAAGAAGATAAAGAATAAGGAACATCTGAGAGCTGTCACAGCCAACAAGAACCCAGCGAAGTTTGATTTCTGAGTGTAATACAAAAATAAAGGCATTAGATAAAAATCTGAGACATAAAGAGAAGGTGCAGACGTTAGTAATAACATATGGACTTTGGTTCAGTAATTGTGGCAAACCAACATAAGATACTAATGACAAGGGAAGCAAGATGTGGAACACAAGGTAAGACTTTGAACTGTCTTAAAACTACTACAGAAATCTCAAGTTACTCTTTTTTTAAAAAAAAATATTTTAAAGGTTTTTGAAAATGAGAGTCAAGAGAGAGTGATCTATGCTGGTAATTTTTACATTTTCTCTAAATGCATAGTCCATCAATCAAAACTCCATTCCACACAGTTTAAAATCATTGGGGTGAACAAATTGACCAGATGATTGTCATCGAGGTACCTCTAAGCAGTGTCCTTAATCACACATTTTATATGTATGACTCCCATATTGTGTAACTCTAGAGGATTCCATTCTTAAAAAGTGTATCTGATGGCATGGGAAGCTATTTCAAAGATGATAAGATATATTATGATAGCCATTATTGATTTCCTATTATTTTGTTTTGAAATCCTGTAACACTTTCACTGTTTTGTTTTGATTGGTTTTATTCTGTCCTGTTTTATTTTATTTTATTAGGTCTGATGATAGGGGTACCTATTTTGCAGATAACAAGAGGCATTATGGCGGGCATTGTTGATTTCCTATTGCCTTGTTTTGAAGTTCTGTGTGGCTTTCACTATTTTGTTTTGATTGGCTTTATTCTGTTTTGTTTGGTTTTATTCTCTTAAAAATAAAAAATTTTAAGAAATAAAAGTGAGGTAAAATCATGTGATATAGAACACAATGTGAATACTTCTGGAATCATTTTAGCTTCTGGCATGTGTAGACATTACAATTAGAAATTATCATCCCAAGTATGACAGTGTGTAAAATGTATAGGTACAGACCCACTGGCACTGTGGTCATTTCTCAAGTGAGTCTACGGAGAATGAGTTACAGTACATGGCCACCCTACCCTACCTCTTGGCTTCCTTCACCTCTAATCTTTGCTTTTGCGTGAACACTGTATTCATTTTCTAATGTGAGATAACATTGCTTCTCTCCATCAGAAGTCACTGCTCTCTTTCCTGCTCACTGCCTTCTACACAACTTGGGCTCCTCCGGCTGACATCTTACTTCTCATGAGCCACATCAAAATGGGAAGACAAGTCAGAAGAGTTCTCAAGATCCGTCTCCCTAACCTAAACAGTTGTATCCTAGTGCTAGCTTTTGGGAGCTTGCTTGAAAGAATGCAAATTTGTTAAATTTACAAGAATTTTATGTTGGCTGAGAAAACATTAGTTGCTTTATATCAGGGTAATGGGAGTATTTGTACCTCAAAAATGAGCAGGCATTACAAATTGGGACTCTCTCTTTCCAGAGAGTCAAATCACTCATGTATCATTTTATAAATCTATTTAAAGATTTCAGACTCCTGTTCCTATGAAGTTTTCCTCTGAAATGAGGAAGACAAGTTTCTTGCTTTTGCTTTTGGTCTTTAAAGGCCACCTGAATTATCTTAGTCAAGATTTTTTTGACCTCAATAAATTGAGTTCTAGTTATGTAAACTCAAAGGGATAAAAGTTGGGGTGGTAACTGAAAAGTCACAGAAGAGTCTCAGATAAAAGCAAGGCAGAAAGTACACATGTGATCTTGGGATATATCATGAAACCAGTAAGTCTCTTCCTCTTGAGGTTCTCTACCTGGCATGGTCAATGGTATAATCCACCATGTAATGGGGAACTCTCTCATTAGTGCTTGCTTGCTTTCTCTTGCACGAGATAAGATTTACACAGCAGTGAAACGTGGCCAGCACATCTACCTACCAGGTATACAGTCTATTGTTTTTCCCTTCAGGGTCTGAGTAGAAATAGATGTCTTATCTTTATTTTTAATTTGCTATTTGCAATTAAATTAATGAGAGATATAAAAATAAAGCCGAGTAATGAGAGAGATAGGGAAGAAGCTATTAAATTCTCTAATTTTCCTTAACAGGTCAGGAAGGGCTAGAAACCGAAGGGATTTCATTTCAATGTGTGTAGTCCCTAACTTGTAGCAGGCATTATTGCTTAAAAGGGATAACAGATAGGGTATCAAGATGTAATCTTCTAAGAACGCATCATTTAATAAGGAGTTTATGGTCTAATTGGAAATAACGCACAATAAGAGCAAAATTCATTGCATGCCATAGATCAAGCACAGGAAGCCTCAAAATGGCCTTAGTACAGAGGTTAACCTATGGATGATTCTGGCCTTCCAGGGCTCCTTGGTGCCTGTGGTCTCCTGTTCCCATTCTTTGCCTGTCCAGAGAAGCCTCTGCCTGCTTTTGTGACTGAACGCCATCCCTTTCAAAAACAGCAAGAAGGAGCAAACAAAAGTATGTTAGCCCCTAATTTTACTTTTAAGAAAAATGCGTTTCTGGATCCCTGGATTGAGATTCTGTGGTTAGGATTCCTAGAGCTTTCATATCCAATTATGTTTCATGCAAAGGAACATTGATTGGATTCCTTGGGCTGGTTATGGAAACTAATGCCTAACATCCTGTCTCTGAGAAAATATGCAAGATAAGTGAACAGGCTGCAGTGGAGCTTTGGAGCTCAGCTGGCAGAATTTAAGAGTGCTGAGTAGGTTGCAAGACCAACCACTGAAGTGCCTCACCTTACCTGGGAAGTATGTCTGCAACACCAGAGTATCAAGAAGCTAATTCTGATAAGATAATTCATAGTTATTGTAGCAAATTGATTGACATACTGACTGGAGAATTCCTAAATGTAAAACACATTCTATACACACATGGCTGTTTTTCTGTTTTTATTTTCATTCAATTGTAAGAGTTAAGAAAACTTTGGAGATCATTGTTGTGAAAATTACAGATTTAAAGTCAAATTTTTCAATGTCCAAACACTTCAAAGTGAATGTTCTACAGGATTTTCTCTGATGAAAACAGCTGATGTGGAAATGAACTTTTACCATCTAAGCTTTGATGGTAATGAAACATAGTTGGTCTCCCACTAGGATCCGCTGAGCTCTTCTTGTATTTGACCTATGAACATAAATAGCCAGCTGTTCCTAATTCCTAAACTATTGAGTTTAAGCAAAACAAAAAATAAACAGTGCAAGAAGGCAAGGAAAATCATTCGCTTTATGCCTTCATTTGACTGATGTTAAATTACCCACAAATCTATATGGAGTACCCACTATTTGCCACGCACTGTGGCTTGGTACTGAGACATGCTGCTACACATTTGAAAGTTTTAGTCCATGATTGGTCTGTCTCAAAGCTCTGGACCCGAGAGAAGACAGTATGCTTCGTAGGATAGCATGGTGGAGCAAGCTGTTCACGTCACAGCTGGGATGAGGAATAGGAAGAAAACTCTATCTCCTGTTAAAAATCCCAAGAGGTAGTAATACAGATGGAGAATAATCCCTTATCTAAAATGATTGGAGCTAGAACTGTTTCAAATTTGGCTTCCTTTTGGAGATACTTTTTAGAAAAATATACAAACATGGAGCAGGACCCAAGTCTAATCAAGAAACTCATTTAAGGTTCATGTCCATCTTGTATATGTAACTTGAAGGCATACAGCATTTTCAGTGTTCTTGCATTTTGACTGCATCCTGTCACAGGCAGTCAGATATGAAATTTCCCATTGTGGTATCTTGTCAGTGCCCAAATTTTCAGATTTTGGGTTTCCAATGAGGGATGTTTGGTTTGTAGCTAATATTTTACATAATGATACTAGTTTAAAGGCTATACTAAACACCTCCTTATTTTAAGTACATACAATTAACACTATCAAGTTATTTTTGCCCCCATTTTTGGAGCTGAGAGAATTGAGATACAGAGACTTTGAAATGCAAATCACAGATTCACCACTGGATATATAACTTCAAACCAATCAAAGACTCTGAAGCAAAGTAATGCTGCTGATTCATTTCAAGCCATGGTTCTTAGAATCACAACCAAGTTACTTCAGAGAAGCTCTGAAAAGTAGGTCCAAAAGATATACTAAAGTGGGTCCAAAAAGTATGTTATTATGCTGGTAGTTTTAGTCCTCAAAAAAGTACAGGCATTTAAAGATAGGGCAGTAGTCCCCATCTCAAAACACAAGTGTTAAAACTATATTGTGACCTGGCCTTATGATGAAGTATTATGAAAAGTCTTGATTTCCTGTCTTAAGTTTTGAAAAAACATATTTTATGAAATTGATGTCGAAATGAAGTGTTGGAGATGTTCAGTTATCCCCTTAAGTAAGGCTCTCTGCAGGAAAGTGTAATTCATGAAGGTATCCATCTTCACTGTCCCCATTCCCGTTAGCATCTCATCTCCTGAGCCCTTGCCAGAATTCTCTGCTGAGCTCTACTTACAGCACTGTAGGCCTTTTTAGACTGCTCCTCCAAACCTTTACAAACTCCTGCAAATCATTTCCATAGGTTTTTCCACAACATCAGGTGCAATTAAAGCAATGACCCTCCTCATTACCAACTTTCTGTATTAGTCTGCTTTCTGCCTCTATAACAGATTCCTTAGGTAATACGCCTTATGGAGAGAAAAGATTTGCTTTGTTTCACACATTTGAAAGTTTTAGTCCATGGTTGGTCTGTCTCAAAGCTCTGGACCCGAGAGAAGACAGTATGCTTCGTAGGAGAGCATGGTGGAGCAAGCTGTTCACGTCACAGCTGGGATGAGGAATAGGAAGGCACCAAGCCCCCAGGGTTCCCTTTGGAAGCTCACCCTGAGTGACTCAAAGCATCCCACTCAGCCCCAGCCCTGAAAGTTTCCACCATCTCCCACGAGTTGTCAAACTGGGTACCAAACCCTTAACACATGGACTTTGGGGGTACATTCCAGATCCAAACAATAGCAACTGGTAATATGCTAGGTGGATCAAATGCTCTCATCTGGTCAGGGAGAGGTTGTTTTCCTCATTGGAACTAATTAGCACCTTGGTTTCATCACCATTATGCTCTCATGAACCCAGCTCAGTGGTCCAGTTTTAATGGTAGAGTCTAACATTCCAAGGAAATGTACATAGAACTAGGTTATAATTAGCTTATGCTTTGCCATGGTTTCTATCACTTCAAAAAATGAAATCAATTGAAGTGCTCAAAATAAGGAAATAGCTAATTAAATCATGATGTAATCACCCTAAATGTATACATTTATTGCAAAAGATCATAGAAGACATAACAATGTTATCATTCAAATGCTGAAATATGGATAGAAGCATACCTCGTGATCTAAATTAACTGGAAAAAATAGATTTCAAAATTGTGCAAACTATATTTATAACTAAATGAAGTAGCATGTCACCAAAAACTAGAGAATTATAATAAAAATAGGTTATGATTGTACCAGAGTGAAGAAATGGTGTTGCTTCTTTTATTCTTCTTGCTTTCTGTGCTGGTTTTGTTTTGCTAAACTTGAAAGAAAAAAATTAATGTTCACTCACTATTTTAAAATATCATGAAGGCATGGCTCACTGCCAGTTGCTTTGAGGTTCAAAAATGCACGTCATACCGTGATCAGCAGTGTAAGTCCAGAGTAATCACATCCTCCCGCATCAAAACAAAAATCCTAAAGAATATATTCATCTGCGTAACTCCAGAGCACAGATAATCACATGATTTTGCTTAATAAGACACATATGTCACTTTTATTTGGGTTCTGAAACAATGCATATCTTGTCTCCAGTCTGATTTGGTAAAATTGCCAAATTGTTTCTGTCCACTCAGACAGCTTCTCCTGTTCAAGGCAAGCAGGTCAAGGTTGTGTGGGTTAAGAATGTGGCTATGGTTGGGATGCTCCCATGAAGGGTGATGAAATCAAAAGTCACTCAGGTGAATTATTTGAAAGGGTAACAGATGAATTTTTTGTTTGGTTTTGGTTTTGCTTTTTTTTTTTTTTTCAAAATAAAGAACAATAAGATGTTCAGCCAGCTCAAAGAAAAGATAACTAAACAAATAATGGACCTCAGAAAGAACACAATCAATGAGTTTATAGATGACACTAATAACTGAACTAAAAACATGACACAACCCTAAATTGTTATGCAGATTTAATGCAATCCCAATCAAAATGCCATCAGCATATCTCACAGAACCAGAGGAAACATTCTTCAAATTCATTTAGAAACAGAAGAGACCTAAACTGCAAAAGCAATGGTGAACAACAAACGCAAAGAAGGGGCATCAGAATGCCTGAGCTGAAATTATATTACAAAGCTACTGTGATAAAATAAGCATGGTACTGGCCAAAAAAACCAAAAAATCAGCCGCCAGTGGAATAGATTAGAATATGCAGACACAACTCCAAACGCACTCAGCCACCTTATCTTTGACAAAGGAGCCAAACAGTTTCACTGGACGAAAGACAGCTTCTTTAATCAATGGTGCTGGATCACAGGAAGACACAGGGACCAGCGCCTGCTGGGATCCAGATGAAGGCCATGGGATGGCCCAGACACTGGCGGGAATGTGAGCCTCAGAGTAGTACCACCAGCCAGGGCCCACAGGATGGACAGGAGGCAGCAGCAGCGTGAAACTGTCAAAAGCAACAGTAACAATGTAAGTCAACAGGTGGTAAATTAGGTTAACCAGCAATGTACTTGGGAACACAGACACACCAAATAAAAGCAGATTGGTGAGGCTTCCTCTTCTCTCTCTTTGTCTGTCTTTTCTAACCAGCTGGGGAGAAATCCACCCACAGAAAACTAATCCAATCCCCCCAACCCAGAGACTAAATTCAGAGAATCCTTTCTTACTCCTTCAATCTTTTGCTTCTACCTCCTCCTGTAGTTTCTCAAAGCTTATTGAAGAGTGTTTGTCCTCTAGCTTGGCCTCAACATTTTTTTCATTATCTTTGTTTTATCCACTGTCCTTCTTAAGTCTCCCCACCACAGGGTGAAACTACTCAAAGGGAAATACTTTGAATACAAGCTCCCAACTTATGATCCATTCTGTAAAATAATTGTAGATTTTGTTCCTATGGTTTAAAGTAAAAACTTAACAGCTACCAGTTTGTCAGTTTCTAAACTGTGCTTGATGCTGTTGTTCCTACTAGTTATACTAATTTTGGCTAGGATGTCACATCTACTGTGATCAGTTGTTCTCTCTTCTGTAACAATATTGTGAAGCTCTGGGCTAATAACCTTACCACAGCCCAACACCAAAGAGCCAAACAGATAGCAACATCTCACTTTTAATTAACTTGGAAAGTAGGAACTTGGAACAGACAAAAGCAAAAAACAAAAAAAAAAAAAAAAAAAACCCACCACCACCACCACCACCAACAACAACAACAAAACCCTGCACACAGAAGAAGTCCCTGAGGAAAAATCTTTTTCTAGCAAGGACTTGATACTAGTGATACAGCTGCCTACTATGAAAATTAGCAAGGATCAACACAAAACAAACCAAAATTTTTGAAATAGAAAATGACAGGATACAGAAGCTAGATGTAATGTCAGACCTCCAGCTCACCCAGAACAAGTCCAGGAGGCAACAAGATAAAGGAAAATGAAAGACAGACCCTTGAAAGTTCTGAAATGATAGCAAGTGCAGTGAAAAAAATCCCTGAGGCCATAGAGGAAATCAGATCAGAAACAATTTCTCAGGTAAAAAAGAAATGTCAACATTCATAAAGGAGTTGCTCAGCAAATCTAAAATAGGCATAGATTTTAAAAAA
>PVJX010045189.1:0-12837 GCA_004027295.1 Dolichotis patagonum | reverse complement strand
ACTACCATTGGTTCTATCACATTGTGTCTTATTGGAATTTGAATATGTGTGATAGCTCAAACAAATTTTTTTTCTTTTCTATCAAAAATGAGATATTACAGTACCCATTGAACATTTTCTGTTATTCAGTTCAGAAAGCCCTGTAATTCTTTCACTCTATGCATGGCTTTATACTATTGTGTTATGTTTGATATTATTGAATTTGAAACTATGCTCAACTATAGCAGAGTAAGAGATATGGTGTTAGCTACTGTTGATGTCCAGTTGACTTAATGTAAAGTACTGTGTTGCCTATGTTGTCCTGTTCTGATCTGCTCTGTACTGCCCCCTTTTGTTTTATTGTCTTTCAAATAAAAAAAAAATGTCTCTTGCTTAAGGGAGGGAGAGAGTAATCCAAATCTTAAAAATGAAACCCAGTACCAGGCCTATCATGTTAGAAAACAGTGTTGGGAAAATCTCCATGACTTCTATCACCAACCTTCAACTCATTTTTTTTTTTTTGTACTAGGGATTGTACTCATGACCTCACGCTTGCCAGCCAGGCACTTAAGACACTGAGCTAAATCCCCAGCCCCATCTCTAACCAATATACATAGATTGTCATACAAGACTTAAAATAATAAAACAATATTTTAAAATACTTTAAAAAGAAGTGAAACCAGTTTTTCACTTTCTGGCATGAAAATAAATTGAGGTCCTTTCTTACGTAAACAGTCAAGAGCCTGAGCTGAAGCTGTGAGTCAACATCCTGACAACCATGGGGAAAGAACATGCTTTCCATGCAGGTCTCTCTGGAGCAAACTGAGGATAAGAAATTCAAGGAGGCAAGTAGGTGAAGACGGGAAACTGAGTAGACAGAAAGCTACTCAATAAATGTGAAAAAGAAAACAGAAATCAATGGAAATAGTCATAAGGAGCAGTCAGAGACTCAGGGATTGAGACATGTTAAGAACACAAATATGAATTTGTCATTATCTTTGTTATAAAAAATTGCTACAGATATGGAAAGACAGAGTGTTTTAACTTAAATAGTCATGAAAATTTTTGATGACATATTATCAAATAAAAAGAAATCCATAAGTAGGCCAAAACAAACTTTATTTTAAAAAATTATCATAACAAGGGGAACTATTTTAAGAGAGAAAATACTATAACCAACAGAGCTACAGGTATCTCTAAGCCAAGGCAGAAAGGTGGTTGTTTGTTTGTTTGTCTGTTTGTTTGTTTTATTAATGAAGAAAGAATTAATTAGGCTAGGAATAGAATGAGATTGGGCTACTGGGATAATCAGCAAATATTTTCCTAAGGTCAAGAGATTAGTAGGATATGTCAGTAAGGAGTTTTATGCAGGGGGAGGGAGATGGTAGGTTCAATTTCAAGAGAATGGAGAAAAAAAGCCTAACTAATGTTTGGTTAAGTTAACACAGACAACTTTCTATTGATCTGGGGGGATAAATAGTTCAGCTAATCTTTTGTTAATCAAAAATGGTAATTTTCACTCTCTATGTCTGATCTATCATAACCTTCTGAGAAAACAAAAAGGAAACATATATCTTAGGTAAGCCATATGAGGTTCTTTGCAGTGAACCCTTTTTCTTGTTTTTACTTCAAAAAATTTTATTCATGCACTTTTGCAGTACATGAAGTTTATAGCACCTTGGGGAGTGGGTACATGCAGATGGTACAGTTTGTTTCTTCTTTTTAAAATCTCCTTCCCCTCTCCTTCCCTCCCTCCCTCTTCCTCTAATTTCACTATTCCAATTTTCATTCCTGTTAACATTATTAATTTTGGCTCATGTTATGACATATAATAATTACATTCATTGAGGTTATTACATTTCTGTACATAGCATATCTTTATTCTACTTATTTTTCCTTCCCCTTCTCTTCAACCCTTATCTTTGTTTCCTTGGACCACTTTCCCACTGCAAGAGATTCATTGTCGTGTCTTCTTCTATCCATCTTTTGTTATTTTTTTATTTGTACTTTGTCTCACTAAAATGAGAAGTGAAATATGATACTTAAGCTTGTGTGTCTGGTTTATTTCACTTGACATTTAATTTGACCCACACTATTTAACTATTCATTCTATTTAACATTACTATTTACTGTTTTTAAATTTTACTCTATTTCTCATACTGAATGTGTACCTGTTTAAGTATTTCTCCTGTACAATATTCTACTCTTAATTTCTATCTTTCATTTTTTTATATTCTTGAATGCACACAAAACTTTCTCCAAGACAGATAGATTACATGATAGGACATGAAACAAGGCTTACTAATGGAGGAAGACATAGATTATATCAAGTATCTTTTATGTTCCCAAAAGTATAAATAAATCAATAACAAGAGGAATCTCATAAAAAAAATACATGAAAATTAAATATTGTGCTCTTGAAAACTCAAAGGGTCAAAAACAAATTAAAAAGAAAATTGAAATACTACTTTGAGATAAACCTAAAACTGAGAATGACCTTTGTGCAGCTAAGAAGAATGTGTATTCTGATGTGGTTGGGTGGAATACTCTGCATACATCTACTAGGTCCATCTTGTCACAAGTTTGATTTAGTTCTGTTATTTCTTTGCTGATTTTTTGTTTGGTTGATCTGTCTCTTTGTGACAATGGGGTGTTAAGATACCCTGTTATAACTGTATTATTTGGTTTTTCATGTCTATTAAAATTTGTCTTACATAGTTGGGTCCTCCCATATTTGATGCATATATATTTATGATTGTAATCTTTTCCTCTTGAAGTTTTCCCCTAACAAGTATGTAGTGACCTTCTTTATCTCTTTTGATCATTCTTTGTTTGAAGTTCACATTGTCTACAAACAAAATAGCTACCCCTGCTTTTTTCTCGGTTCCTGTTGCATGGAACATTGTTTTCCATACTTTGACTTTTAGTCTATGGATTTCCTTTTGAGTTAAATGTGTTTCTTGTACACAGAATATTGTTGGATTTTGTTTCTTAATCCACTCTGCCAGTCTGTTTCTTTTTATTGGTGAGTTGAGACCATTTACCTTGATGGATATAACTGATAAGTACTGACTTATCACTGTCATGTTATCTTCTTTGTTGGTTTCTACTTTTTCTGTTTAATTGTTTGCCCTGCTTAGTGGTTTGTTTTTGTTGTTGTTCTCAGGGTTGTAGTTAAATTTGTCTCTTTCTAGAGTGTCTTTCAGCACTCTTTGTAGTATTGGTTTGGTGGCCATGAATTTCTTCAGTTGTTCTTTGTCATGGAAGCATTTTATTTCTCCATCTATTTTCAAAGATATTTTTGCAGGATACATCAGTCTACGTTGAAAGTTGTTTTCTTTCAGGACCTGAAATACTTAACTCTGAGCTCTTCTTGACTTGAAGGTTTGTGTTGAGAAGTCTGCCATGATTCTGATAGGCTTTCTTTCATAAGTGATCTGTTTCTTTTCTCTGACAGCTTTTAGTATTCTATTCTTGTGCTGAATTTCTGATATTCTAATTATTATATATCTGGATGAAGATTTATTTTGGTTCTGGTTAACCAGGGTTCTGTATGCCTCACTTATCTGCATATCAGATTCTCTTCCCATGTTTGGAAATTTTCCTGTTATTATTTCTGCAAGTAGTCTTCTCAGGTCATATGTGTTGACCCCTGCTTT
Organism: Dolichotis patagonum; assembly: GCA_004027295.1. Classification (NCBI taxonomy): domain Eukaryota; kingdom Metazoa; phylum Chordata; class Mammalia; order Rodentia; family Caviidae; genus Dolichotis; species Dolichotis patagonum. The sequence goes on along the minus strand of PVJX010045189.1, from coordinate 9,199 downwards.
TTCATTGACACCTATCAATCTCATATTGTTTCTCTTTGCATCTTGCAGCTGTTGAACTATTGTTTCCTGGTTCTTTGCTATCTTTAAGAGATCTTTTCCTTCATGGTCATAAAATCTTCCATCCTGTCTTCGAGATCTGGGAGTCCATCTTCATCTTCATTCAAGCAGTTTTGCCAGCTTTCAATGGAATATTTAATTTCCTGAATATCCCCTTGAATCTGTTTCATGCATTCTAATTATGTCTTATATTGTTCTTTCAAGGCTTCCATCATTTTCTTATGGTCTTCTATTTTTTATTTACATCTTTTTTTAGGTACACACAGCAATTTCTTTCATAATGTTTGTCACTTCATTTTTTTATGTGAGAGATTATTTTGGGCTTGATTTCCTCTATAACTTCATGGAGTTGTTTCTTTACCTTATTTTCTATCATTTCAGAAAGTTCAGTAGTACAATTTGCAGTGTCTTACATTTCAGAATCTCTTGGGTCTGTTCGCAGTGAGCTAGATTACTGAGACCACCTCTTGCTCTTTCATTTTGTCACTTTCTTCTGGGACCCATGTGGCTGGTCAGGCACCCACCTGATGGACTGCACTGGAACACTGCACTGGGCATAGTTTCAATCCTGCAATGACCCTGTGGTTAGCTGAGGTGCAGTACTAACCTATGGCACCAGATCCTTGTGCTCTGTGGCCTGTGAGGCTGGCCAGGTGTTCCCCTGATGTACTGTGCTGGGTTGCTCTGGGATGCTGGGCTGGGCAGAGTTTGGATCCTCTTGCTGCTAGCAGGGACACACTCCAGGAGTGTGTTGCTGGAGCCTAGGATTTGGTTGAGTGGAGTTGAGAACCTCTGGTACCCATATGGCTAGTAGGGATGACCCACAGTGTGTCACCAGGGCCTAGCACCTGGCCGGGTGGAGTTCAAAACCTCTGGGACCCAGGTAACTAGGTGGAGCACGATCCTGAGTGTGGCACCACTCAGACCTCACCTTGGCTGGGAGGAGTTCAGAGCCTCTGGAGCATGCAGCTAGCAAGAGCACATACCCAGCATATGGTGCCAGGCCCTTGCTCCTGATTTGGTGGAGTTCAGAACCTCTGGGCCCTGCCATATGACTAGCTGGATCCTACCGCTGAACTATGGAACTGGGGCCTTGTCCTCTGATGGGTGGATCTCAAATTCTCTGAGACTTATAACTCCTTCATAGGCAGCTCTGGGGCTCCAGGCTGGGCTGAGCTTGGTACTTCTGTGACCAGTGAGGCTGACCAGGCCTTCCCCTGATGGATTATGCTGGGTCACTGGGCTGGGCAGAGTTCAGATCCTCTGTGCAGTTAGTGAGGATGTACCTATGGAGTGCAGAACTGGGGCCCTATGCCTGGCTGGGTGTAGTTCAGAACCTCCAGGACCCAGGCAGTTAGGTAGAGCATGACATCATGTGTGGTACTGCCTGGATATTTGATAAACCTAAAACTGAAACAAAATGCACCAAAAGTTATGGAACACAGCTAATAAAAATAGTGCTGCAGTAAAAAATTGGAGAATACAACTATCAAAAGTTTTTGATGTTAAGCAACAAAGATAAAAAGGCAAATGAGATACTTTCATAATTTACTTACCTGAAGAATTTATATCTAAAAGACCAGCAATAAAGTGAAAAAATTCAGCTAATCGTTATTGAGGTCCCAACATAAGGTCTTTATTATGAAAAATAGAGAGATGTTTCCAGATCACTGTCAAAATATAACAGCAAATGCATGAGAGAACTCCAAATCTGAGTGACTTAATGTAAGTCTTCTAGAATTTGAGGAGAAAAAAGAAAGAGGACTAAAACAACCAACTCATGACTTTAAATTTTAAATCCTGATCAAGTGGCAGTATTGTGGACCATAATAAGAAAGTCACAAAAATTGTAGTGTTGAAAGTAGAAAAGAATGAATAAATTTTGGTCACAGTAGGAGTCAGCATTATAAAGAACATCTGATTAGAAAAAATTTATTGATGCAGTTCAAATACATATATAGTTATTCTGTCTTCAATAAAATTACCTAAAATTATTACCATTTTCCAATAAAATATAATTTTGCACTGTGAATAATATTAGTGACACTGTTAAAACTTTTATACCTCTGAAATTCAGAGGTTTAGAAGCTCATGTAAATGGAAGACAAAGATACACAGAAAGAGGGAGATACATGGGTAAATGGATAGAGCAAGGCAAATTTTATGAATTTAAGAAAATATTTTTCAGGACAAAAACATATGTAAAATTTTTTCAGCACAAAAACATGTTTTTATTATTAATGTTCAATTTGTAAATTGAGTCTATATGTCAACTTAATTGAATTTCACAAATTATGCACCAGCCTAAACATGAAAAGAAATAATTTTCTATAATTGCATTTTCTAAAATTTATCCATGAAAAAGATTTACTCCACATTTCTCTCACATTTGTTTAATATTCGTTCAGTAAAACTTTACAGAAAAAAACTACAAATGATCATTGAGCTTTGGGGTACTCTGTAAAAAAAAGTTCTTCAAAAGTTCAAAAGTAAAACAAAAACTCTACAAGAGGAAAGAAAGCATACACTGACCTCTGAAAAGAGTACTTACAAACATGTAATAAATTGCTGATAATTCACAAAAGGAGATAAGTACATTTCCTTTATTGTGCAAAAATTACTTACAGACATGCAAGAAATTGCTGATAATGCAAAGGAAAAGATAAGCGTATTATTTTCTACCACAGAAAAAACAGAAAAGAAATCCTACCTCTTAAAATTTATTCTCTACCACAAATTGTAGACCACTGACACTTGTGTGAATTAAATTGTCCTATAATCTCTGGAATGGACAATTTTGAGACTGGGTCTTTACTTATCCATAGTTATATTACCTTCCATGTCATGTGGCAACACCATCCAAAAAATCCCTGGTATATATTAGGCACTCAAATTTCTTTACTAACTTAAAAAATAGCCACAACCTTTTTTTTTATTATTATAGTCCTTTTGTATTAAAGTTCAAAACTTCTGCAATTTAAGCACAAAGAATGTTACAATAAAAAATGTTTTATGCAGTGGTGTTTGTGTGTAATCAAAACTATCATACTGTTAGAATAGTGTTATCTTTTACATACCTTATTGATATATTTTGATGATCTTTTTCTACCATAATTATGTCACAATAAACTAAAAAAAGAATAAAGGATATAGCGCAAGATGGATGCTAAATAAGTTCATTGATCAATTCTTCCCCACTGACAAACCACGTTGAACAGCTACATATGCAGCAAACTGCAAACACAGAATAAGTTCCATAATGCCTGTTCTTATGTAACAAAGCAAAAAAGTGCATTGAAGAAGGTAGGAGTTAAGCAGTTGACTGCAACTTCCTTCCCCCAATGCCAAACAGCCCAAGTGGAAGAGTGTCTCTTGCTTAGGGGATGGAGAGAGAAATTCAAGCCTTAGAAAAAAAAAAACAGCACCAGGCCTGACATAGCAAAAAAACAGTTCCGGGGAAAATTCCATGCCTCCTATCACCCAGCCAGTATACACAGACTGAGCCACAAAACTAAGCTATGTTAGGACAGCTTCACCACCACTCCCTCAACATTAGATGGCACAGAGGAAAGCAGAAGTCTACTAGCACAGAGCTTTGTGTCAGAGGCCAGTGCCAAGCCCACTGTGATGAGACAAAGCACAAAGTAAAAACTGAAGGCCCTACACCTAGGCTAGAATTTACACATGGAGATGCTAGTTAGGCTCAGGCATTAGGTGGAGACCCGTGTGCTTGTGGAACAAACTTGAGATTTTGCTGCATAGGTTTCAGCCTTGAAGTCAGTTTGGGAAATATCTGAGGCTGTGTAGCCTCCCCACTCCCACTCCCCAACCTGCAGCTGGGAGACTCAGGTGCTTCCCAAAGTAACAGTAGTCTTAGGACAATGGATTGTCTCCACAACTAATTCCCTAAACATGGGTAATGTAGGAAGCTTGGCCAAAGAGTGGATGGTTAAACTGTGGAACAAAAGGGCATAGGCTCTAATCACACAAATAATTAAATTGTGGGTCAAAAGTACACAGGCTCTGTGAGAAGCAAACAATTAAATTGCAGGGCAAAAGCACACAGGCTCCATGAGAAGTAAATAATTAAGCTATGGGGAAAAGCACACAGGTTGTGTGAAAATCAAATGGTTAAACAACAAGCAGTTTGAATTAGTGAACCATGGTGTGTCTGGCCATTATCCATCTCCTTTCCCCCAGAAAAGCTGCTTAGCCTTAAGACAGCTCCTTGCCCAAACAACTTTTCTCTTGCTCTTTACTTTTACACTGGTATTCTAAGTTCTCAGATTTGGGACTTTATTTCTCCTGGGCGTTTCCCAAATGTGGAACACTCTCAGGTAAAAATATCCCCTCAGGGCCTCTGTGATTGAACTAAGTCTCATTCCAAATAATCTTTTTCATCCTCTACACCACCTGCACTTGCACCCTGCATTAGAGTAGCACAGGTATCATCAGGCCATGCTCGCATATGGCATTTTAGACCTACCCCAGTACCTGAAAAAAAATCTGTGCCCTGTGAACAGTCTGGGTTTTAGCCCACATTACTTCCATCAGTGCCATGGACCTTGGTGTATCCCTGAGACTGCTTGTCCTTGTTGCTATGAGTCAGTCTTGACTCATTGTAGAATTAACCCATGTGGCCAAGGTTCTGTGTTCATCACCAGAACTTTGGGCAGCAGAACCCCAACTGTATAAAAAATATCACCAAGAATCAACAAATGGGATTATATCAAATTAAAAAGCTTCTGCAAAGCAAAGGAACCAACCGAGTGAAGAAACAATCTATTCAATGACCAAAAGTGTTGGCATCTACTCCTTGGACAGAGTACTAATATTTAGAATACATTTAAAAAATCAAAACAATTAAGTACTCTCAAAATAAAAGACCCAGTCAAAACCTGGGCAATTGAAATGAATAGACACTTCTCAAAAGAAGTACAAATAACCAGAGATTTAGCTCAATGGCATAAAGGCCTGCTTGATAAGCACTAGGTCCTGAGTTCGAACCCCAGTACAAAAAAAAAAAGAAAAAATATGAATGGACAATAAATGAATGAAAAATGTTCAGCATGTTTTGCCATCATAGAAACACAAATCAAAACAACACTGAGATTCCATCTTACTCTAGATAGATGAAAATCTTATTATCAGCATGAACTCAAAGAATAACAAATACTGAAGATTTTGGGGAAAATGAACCCTTCTACATTGTTGTTATAAATGTAAAGTAGTATAACCACTATATCACTATGGAGATTAATTTTTAAAAATGAAACAAGAAATTCCATATGACCTAGAAGTATGTCTTCTGGGTATCTTCCTGAAAGAGTCAAAGGAATTGCATTACAGTGACACATGAAATCCCATATTTATAGTGGCACAACCCTGATAAGCTAAATTTATACACAAATGGAAAAAGGAAGATAATGTGGTATTTATACACCATGGAGAAATATTCTGCCATAAAGAAAGATAAATTTGAGTCTTGTAGGAAAATAAACACGTCTTAAGACCTTAATGCTAAGTGAAATAACTCATAGGGGTTAAAAGGAGGAGAGGAGAATGGGAAAAAGAAAAATCAAGATACACTAAGTACAGAAACAAATACCCTATGGTTAATGGGATTGTTATATATCTACATTGTAACAATAATTTTTTTTATTTTAAAGAGAATAAGACAAAACAAAACAAAACAAAACAAAACAAAATAAAGCAAATCAGAACAGAACAATGCAAGCAACTCAGGACTTCAAAATGAGATAAAAGGAAATCAAGAGTGGATACCATAATGTCTCTCGCTTTCTTTGAAATAGCTGTCCATATTAATAAATTTAATTTTTAAAAAAATTTTTTAAATGACACTTGGAAAGTGAAACCAGTGTTTTACTTCCTGACATGCAAATACATTCAGGCCATTACTTATGTAAACAGTCAGCACCTGAGCTGAAGCTGTGAGTCAACATCCTGCCAACCCTGGCAAAAGAACCAGATCTCCATGCAGGTCTCTGTGGAGCAAACTGAGAACAAGAAATTCAAGGAGGCAAGTAGGTGAAGATGGGAAACTGGGTAGCCAGAAAGCTATAGCAACAGAAGTGGAGATGAAAATAGAAGCAGAAATCAATGCAAACAGTCATAAGAAGCAGTCAGAGATGCAGAGATTAAGTCATGTTAAGAAAACAAATATATATTTGTCGTGATCTTTGTTATAAAGAGTTGCTGCAGATATTGGAAGAGAGAATGTTTTAATTTAAATGGTCAAGAAAAATTATTGTTATATTAGAATAATCGCCCCACAAGGGGGATTATTCTAAAAGGGAGACTAATATAACCACTAGAGCTACAAGTATCTCTAAGCCAAGGCAGAGGGTTGGTTGTTTTTATGCGGAAGAATCAAATAGTCTAGAAAACAACTAAGATGGGGACACTAGAAAAAAATCAAAGAATATTTTTCCTAAGGTCAACAGATTATCAAATAGTTCAGTAAGGAACATTTTTATGTAGGGTGAGGAAGATGATAGTTCAGATTTTAAGAGAATGGAGGAGGGAAACAATAATATTTAATTGCATTAACTGGGATATTTTTCTGTTGATCTGTAGGAAAATAGTTTAGCTAATCTTTTTTGTCAAAGAATAAGAATTTAAAGAATCTGTGTCTGGTCTGTTATAAGTTTCTGAGAAAAAAAAAGAAATATATATCTTAGCTAAGTCATATAAGATTCTTTGCAGTGAGCCCTTTTTCTTCCTTTAATTTTTAAAAATTTGATTAATACATGTTTCCAGTACGTGCAGTTTACAATCATCTTGGGGAGGGGGTAGCTGTATATATTACAGTCTGTGTTTTTTTAATCTTCCTGTACCCTCCACACTCTCTCCCTCCTACTATAACTGCTCTATCCCAGTTTTCAGTCTTGTTGATATTATAAATCTTAGCTCATGTTATGGCATATAATGCTTACATGCATTGAGGTTATTAGATTCCTGTACATGGCATATCTTTATTCTACTTATTTTCCCTTCTTCTTCTCCTCATCCCTCACCTTTATTTTCTTGGACTACTTTCCTATTGCAAGAGATCCATTGCCTCATCCCCTTCTATTTATCCTTTATTATTCTTCTTGTTTGTCCTTTGCCTCACTCAAATGAGAGGTATACTGTAGTAGGTAAACTTATGTATCTGGTTTATTTCACTCAACATTATATTTTCCAGCTGCATTTATTTTCTACAAATGTCTTTAATTTGTCATTGTTTATAGTCAAGCAGTATTCCAATATAGATAGATAGATAGATATCACATTTCTTTTATTATTTTAAAAAACAAAACAAAAAATGGATAGAAATGATACAGAATTTCAAAAGGCAGTAGGAAATTAAAACTAGTTAATATATTGCATATTGTTATCTTAGAAGTAGTTGTTCAGGTTACAAGATCTCAGCACAAAAATAATTAATCAAACAATGACAGTACAAGTTTTTCTTTTTGATGAACAAGTTTTTCTTTTTGATGAACAAGTTTTTCTTTTTGATATGCATACATATACATACATACATTTATATATGTATACATACATACATATAATCTTTTCCTTTCTTCCTTAATTTCTTTCCCCAATCCCAGTTGTTCTTTCCTTTTGAGGACTTTCCCTTTCTTCTTACAGTATCTATTGTACATTTTGGATCTTATTACTCTTTCAGTTTTTTTACTTTTATTATTTTTATGCTAATTAAACAATATGATATTTATAAATGTGAGTTTGATTTATTTCACTTATGTGTATGGTCTCAAGTTGCCACCATTTACCTATAAAAGCCTCAAGATTATCTTTTTTCATAGCTGAGTAATACTCCATTGTATAAAAATACATTTTTTTAATCCATTCTATATTTGATGGGCATTTGGGTTGTTTCCAAGATTCAGCTATTACAAATTGTGATGCTATAAACATGGGTACACATATATCACTGTGGCATGACATTTTCAATTTTTCTGGGAAAATACATAGGTGGGGAATAGATGTATTGAATGGGACTTCCAATCCTAGTTTTTTGAGGAATCTCCACACTGATTTCCACAGTGGCCACACCAGGCTACATTCACACCAGCAGTGGAAGTGTTCCTTTTTCCCAAAAGCTCTGCCAGCATTTGTTATCAATTGATTTGTTGATGGCAGCCATTCTTTCTGGAATGAGATGGAATCTGAATGTTGTTTTAATTTGCATTTCTTGAATGACAAGTGATGCTGAACATGTCTTCATGTATTTAGTTGCCATTTGTATTTCTTCATCTGTGAAGTTAGCATATTTTCTTTAACCAGAATTTAACTATTATGAATTGTGCTGCCAGAAACATTAGTGTGCATGTGTCACTGTAGTATAATGTCTTAAGCTCTATGGGATGGATGCCTAGAAGAGGGATCACTGAGTCATATGGTATTTCTGATTTCAATTCTTTGAGAAATCTTCATACTGATTTCCATAATGGTTGTACTAGTTTACAGTTCCATCAATAATATAGGAGGATTTGTTTTTCACTGAAGCCACTCTAGCATTTTATTTGATTTCTTAATGATTGCCATTCTTTCCAGAGCAATCTTAACATTGTTTGAATTTGCATTTCTCTAAAGGCCAGAGATACAGAACATCTTTCTCATATACTTGTTGACCATTTGTATAGCAGACTGATCAGACTCACAACTTCCCAAACAAGTGGACGGTGAAGGCTTAAATAAAAGAGACAAGTGGTATGATTTTAGGGCTCTGGGAGGATCAAAACCCTCTAGCAGAATTTGAGATACTCTGGGAGGGCTGAGACAAAGAACTTCCCTAGGCAGCCTGCATTTATCTGGTTTTCAAATAAAAGAAGGGGATACTGAGGAAAACACGGTAACTGATCAAGACCTTGGGAGTCAGCTCAAAGACTTTCCCAAGTAGTAAACTATACCAATCAAGAGAACTATCTTTCTCTAGGTTGACATTTATTGCAGTAGTGTGGTGCCTGCAGCTATAATCTCTGTTTTGTTAATTGGAGTTGAAGCCAGGGGTTCTCAGCTGTGGCCTTGTCCTTTGAAGCATCACATCATCACACACCACTAGAGACCTCAGCCAGGACCAGTAATTCATAGAGGTTCGCTTACTATGAATCTG
>PVJX010045188.1:0-12836 GCA_004027295.1 Dolichotis patagonum | reverse complement strand
TGTCCCTTTATAAAGTCAGAATGGGGGAAGTGTGAGATCGTAATTTGGGTATCCTGATGGCACAGGAGAGAATTGTGATGTCATGATGGGATATTTTATATCACAATAGGGAATTTGGAGTTCACAGTGGGGCATAGTGACAGCATAAACGAATGTTATGGTACCATAATGAGGACACTGATATGGTAACGAGGGCAATATGAGATCAAAATGGGGAATTGTGAAGTAACAGTGAAAAGTGTCTCATCATGGGGTACAGTGGTGTCACAATAGGGTGCTGTGATGTCACATTGGAGTGTTGTTCTGTCACAATCAGGCATCTACACTTTTTGCTGGAGAACTGTGATATCACTAGGGTTTATGGTGATGTTGTAATGGATCATTATGACATCATGATGGAGAATTCTTAAGTCATGTGGAGAACTATGATGTCGCAATGGGGTGGTGTGATACCACAATAGGATGTGTGATGTCACAATAAGGCATGATGATGTCACAATGGGATATTTTGAGGCCATATTTGGTACAGTGATGTCATAATATGCGTGTATGTCATCACAGTGGGGAATTGTGGTATCAAAAAGGTTGATTGTGCTGCTCTAATGAGGGCAATGTGAGGTCATAATAGGGTAATTGTGGTGTCACACCGGAAATGATTCTATCACAATGGGCCAAGTTAGTGTCACCACTGTGCAACTTGAGGTGACAGTGAATCATTATACTGTGAAAAAAGGAACTGTGATGCTATAATGGGGAATATGATGTCATCATGCACACTTTTGTCACACTGGGCAATTTTGAGATCACAAGAGAAAACTGTAACATCAATGAAGAACTGTCTGTTCATAATGGGGATTTGACAGTTCCTGATGTGGGTATCATGATGTCAAAATAGGACAGGGTGGTGTTACAATGGGGTATTGTAATGCCACGATATGGAACTATGCTGTCATAACATGTCACTGTGATGTCACAATTGGGAATTGTGATGTCATGAAGTTTAATTGTGCTGCTATATTTATAGAACAGGAGCTCATAATCAGGGAGTTGTTTCGCTATAATATGCAATTGTGATGTTCCCACTGGGCATCATGTGGTAACAATATGTCATTCTTGGCTGACAATACAGAATTGCGATATCATAGTGGCGCACTGTGATGTCACAATGGTCCTGGTGATATCAGAGTCGGCAATTGTGATGTCAGAGTGGGCAATCATGATGCCACAAAGGAAATTTTAATGTCGTAATGTGAATTGCGAGATTAAAACAGAACACATGTCACAATAGGGCTTATGATGACACAAATGCATAGCATGATGTTAAAATGTGATACCATGATGTCATATCCATCATTGTGATGTCACAATTGTCAATTGTGATGTTGTAAGATAATTTAAATGTCATGATGAGAATTGTGAGATCTGAATTGTGAATTGTGATGTCACATTGGCAGTATATGAGTTCACAATAGGGCGTTATCATGTCACAGTAGGACATCGCGGTGTCACAGCAGGAAAAGGAAAAGCAAGGACGGAAAAGGAAAGAAATATCAAACTGGCATCTGGTGTTTTGTGTGTGTGAGCCTCGTATTAAAAGAAATAGATAAAAAAAATTACAATTTTTCCACTATCTTGAGACTGGATACGATTTCTTAAATGCCGGAAAAAGCAAATGTTAAATTCAAGTAAACTCATTTGTTAGCAGAAACAAATTGAAACATAAATCTTAGAACTCTGAATCCAGTACTTTTTGTGGGCCTGGAACTTCATGAAGGGTTATAGGGTGCCTTCGTAGATCTTCCAATCATATTTAAGGTAAACATTGGTTGTGATGGGGCACTATTGGAGCATTATGTGATCAAAATGGAAATTATGAGCTAATGATCTGGCTTTATAAAGTCAGAAGGGGGGAAGAGTGAGATCCTAATGGGGGTTTCCTGATTGCACTGCAGAGAATTTTGATGTCATAAGGGGATATTTGATGTCACAATAGGGACTTTAGAGGTCACAGTGGTGCATAGTGACAGCATAAAGGAATGCCTTGATACCATAATGAGGACACTGAGATGATAACGAGGCCAAGGTGAGATCATAATGGGGAATTGTGAAGTAACAGTGAAAAACATGCATCCTTGGGTACAGTGGTATCACAATAGGGAGCTGTGATGTCACAGTGGATTGTTGCTCTGTAACAAGGATGCATCTACTCTTATCACTCGAGAACTGTGTTTTGACAAGGGTTTATGGTCATGCTGTAATGGATGATTATGATATCATGATGGGGAATTCTGAAGTCATATGGAGAACTATAGTTTCACAATGGGGTGCTGTGATTCCACAATAGGATGTGTGAAGTCACAATGAGGCATGATGATTCCACAATGGATTATTTTGTTGCCATAATTGGTACCATGATGTAATAATGTGCAACTATGTTTGTCACAGTGGGGAATTGTGGTATCATAAACATTGATTGTGCTGCACTAATGAGGGCACTGCGAGGTCATAATAGGGTAATTGCGATATCACACTGGAAATGATGATGTCACATTGGCCCAAGCTATTGTCACCACATCTTGATGTGACAGTGAAGCATTACCCTGTGAAAAAGGGGAATTTTGATGCTATAATGGGGATTCTGATGTCATCATGTGCACTTGTGCCACACTGGGAGGTTATCAGGTCAGAAAAGAAAACTGCAACATCAATGGGGAATTATCTGGTCATAATGGGGAATTGACAAGTCATGAGAAGTGTATCATAATGTCAAAATAGTGCAGCATGGTGTCACAATTGGGTATTGTAATGCCATAATGTGGAATTATGATGTCATAACATGTCACTGTGATGTTGCAATTGGGAATTGTGATGTCAAAATGTTAATTATGCTGCTCTAAATAGGCAACATGAGCTCATAATTCGGGAGTAGATTGGCTATCATGGGGAATGGTGGTGTTCCATTTGGGCAGCATGAGGTTAAATATGGCATTATTGGGTGACCATACAACATTGTGATATCATGGTGGGGCACTGTGATGTCACACTGGTCCTGGTGATATCACAGTGGGCAATTGTGATGTCACAGTGTGCAATCATGAGGTCACAAAGGAAAATTGTATTGTCATAATGGGAGTTGCGAGGTCACAAGTGAACACGTCTCACAATAGGGCATTATGATGTCACAAAGGCATAGCATAATGCTATAATGTGATACCATGATGTCATGTCCATCATTGTGGTGTCACAATTGGTAATTGTGATGTTGTAAGACAATTTAAATGTCAGGATGAGAATTGTGAGAACTTAATTGTGAATTGTGATGTCAAATTGGCAGTATGCGAGGTCACAATTGGGCGTTATTGTGTCACAGTAGGATATGGTGATGTCACAGCAGATATAGGAAAATAAAGGAAAGGAAGGAAAGCAAAAGATATCAAACTGGTACCTGGTTTTCTGTGTGTGTGAACCTAGTATTAAATGAAATAGATAAAAAATTCCAATTCTCCCATGATCTTGAGACTGGAAAAGAGTTCTTAAATGCCTGAAAAAACAAATGTTACATTCAAGTGAAGGCATTTGTTAGCAGACACAAGTTGAAGCATAAATCTTATAACTCTGAATACAATCCTTTTTTTGGCCGGCAGCTGTATGAAGTGTAGTAGGGTGCCATCGAAGATCTTCTATTCATAATTACGGTAAACATCGTCTGTGATGTGGCCCTAATGGAGCATTATTTGATCAAAATGGAACTTATGAGCTAATGATGTGACTTTATACAGTCAGAATGTGGGAAGTGTGAGATCCTAATGGGGGTATCCTGATGGCAGAGCAGAGAACTGTGATGTCATAATGGGATATTTGATATCACAATAGGTAATTTGAAGGTCACAGTGGCACATCATGATAGCATAAATGAAAGGCACGGTACCATAAAGGGGACACTGAAATGATAAACATGGCAATGTGAGATCACAATGGGGAATTGTGAAGGAAAAGGAAAAAGTATGTCACCATGGGGTGCAGTGGTGTCACAATAGGGTGCTGTGATGTCACAGGGGAGAGTTGTTCTGTCACAATGGTGCATCCAATGTTATTACTGGAGAACTGTGATGGCACAAGGGTTTATTTTGATGCTGTAATGGATGATTATGATATCATGATGGGGAATTCTGCAGTCATATGGAGAACTATGATGTCAAAATTGGATGTTGTGATACCAAAATAGGATGAGTGAATTCAAAATAAGGCATGATGATGTCACAATGGGATATTTTGATGCCATATTTGGTACAGTGATGTCGTAATGTGCAATTATGTTGTCACAGAGGGAAATTGTAGTATCATAAAGGTTGATTGTGCTGCACTTATGAGGGCATTGTGAGGACTTAATAGGGAAATTGTGGTGTCACAGTAGAAATTATTATGTCACAATGGGCCAAGCTAACATCACAACACGTATCCTTGTTGTGAAAGTGAAGCATTACCCTGTGAAAAAAAGGAATTGTGATGCTATAATGGGGACTGTGATATCATCATGGGCACTTGTGTCACACTGGGAGGTTATGATGTCACAAAAGAAAACTGTAACATCAATGAGGAATTGTCTAGTCATAATGGGGTATTGACAAGTCACGAAGAGGACATCATGATGTCAAAATAGGGCAGGGTGGTGTAAAAATGGGGCATTGCAATGACATAATGTGGAACTATGATGTCCTAACTGGTCACTGTGATGCTGCAATTGGGAATTGTGATGTCATAAAGGTTAATGGTGCTGCTATAATTAGGCAATGTGAGCCAATCATTGGGGAGTTGTTTTGCTATCATAGGGAATGGTGATGTTCCAACTGGGCATCATGAGTTCACAAAATGGTACTGTCTGGTGACAATACAACATTGAGATATCTTAGTGGGGCACTGTGGAGTCACAATGGTCCTGGTGATATCACAGTGGGGAATTGTGATGTCACCAAGGGAAATTGTAAAGTCGAAAGGAGAGTTGCGAGGTCACAAGAGAACACATGTCACAATAGGGCAATATAATGTCACAAAGGCCTAGCATGATGCTATAATGTGATACCGTGATGTCATATCTATCACTATGGTGTCACAATTGGCAATTGTGATGTTGTAAGATAATTTAAATGTCATGATGAGAATTGTGAGATCTTTATTGTGAATTGTGATGTCACATTGGCAGTATACGTGGTCAAAAATAGGGCATTATGACGTCACAGTAGGACATGGTGATGTCACAGCAGGAATAGGAAAAGAAAGGAAAGGAAGGAAAAGGAAACAAATATCAAACTGGCATCTGGTTTGTGTGTGTTTGAAGCAAGTATTAAAAGACATAGATAAAAATATTAAAATTATTCCAATATCTTGAGACTGGAAAAGAGTTCTTAAATGCCTGAAAAAGCCAATGTTACATTCAAGTGAAGGCATTTGTTAGCAGAAACAAGCTGAAACATAAATCCTAGAACTCTCAATCCAGTACTTTTTCTGGGCTTGGAGCTGTATGAAGTGTAGCAGGGTCGCTTCAAAGAGATTCTACTCATAATTTAGGTAAACATAGGTTGTGATGGGGCCCTAATGGAGCACTATCTGATCAAAATGAAAATTATGAGCTAATGATGTGGCTTTATAAAGTCAGAATGGGGGAAGTGTGAGATCCTAATGGGGGTATTCTGATGGCACAGCAGAGAATGGTGATGTCATAATGGGATTTCTGAAATCACAATAGGGGATTTGGAGGTCAGAGTGGGGCATACTGGCTGCATTAAAATGGCATGATAGCATGATGAGCACACTGAGACGATAACGAGGGCAATGTGAGAACATAATGGGGAATTGGAAGTAAACGTGAAAAGTATGTCCGCATGGGGTACCGTGGTATCACAAAAGGATGCTGTGATGTCAGAGTGGAGTGTTGTTGTGCCACAATGATGCATCTACTGTTATCAATGAGGAAATGTAATGTTACATGGGTTAAATGTGATGCTGCAATGGATGATTATGATATCATGACGGGGAATTCTAAAGTCATATGGATCACTATGATGTCACAACGTGGTGTTGTGATACCACAATAGGATGTGTGAAGTCACCATAAGGCATGATGATGTCACAATGGGATATTTCGATGCCATATTTCGAACAGTGATGTCATAATGTGCAACTATGTTGTCACAGTGGGGTGTTGTAGTAACATAAACGTTGATTGTGCTGCTCTAGTGAGGGCAATGTGAGGTCATGATAGGGTAATTGTGGTTTCACACTGGAAATGATGATGTCACAGTGGGCCAAGCTAGTGTCACCACACCTTGATGTGACAGTGAAGCATTACCCTGTGAAAAAGGGGAATTTTGATGCTATGATGGGGACTCTGATGTCATCATGGGCACTTGTGCCACACTGGGAGTTTAACATGTCACAAAAGAAAACTGTAACATCAATGGGGAATTATCTGGTCATAATGGGGAATTGACAAGTCACGAGAAGTGTATCATAATGTAAAAATAGGGCAGCGTGGTGTCACAATTGGGTATTGCCATAATGTGGAACTGTGATGTCATAACATGTCACTGTGATGTTGCAATTGGGAATTGTGATGTGAAAAAGGTTAATAATTCTGATATAAATAGGCAACATGAGCTCATAATTGGGGAGTAGATTGGCTATCATGGGGAATGGTGATGTTCCATTTGGGCAGCATGAGGTCACAATGTGGCATTATTGGGTGACCATACAAAATTGTGATATCATGGTGGGGCACTGTGATGTCACAATCGTCCTGATGATATCACAGTGGGCAATTGTGATGTCACAGTGGGCAATCATGAGGTCACAAAGGAAAATTGTAATGTCATAATGGGAGTTGCGAGGTCACAAGTGAACATATGTCACAATAGGACATTATGATGTCACAAAGGCATAGCATGATGCTATGATGTGATACCATGATGTCATGTCCATCATTTTGGTGTCACAATTGGTAATTGTGATGTTGTAAGACAATTTCAATGTCATGATGAGAATTGTGAGATCTTAATTGTGAATTGTGATGTCAAATTGGCAGTATGCGAGGTCAAAATTGGGCGTTATTGTGTCACAGTAGGACATGTTGATGTCACAGCAGATATAGGAAAAGAAAGGAAAGGAAAGAAAGGGAAATATATCAATCTGGTATCTGGTTTTCTGTGTGTGTGAACCTAGTATTAAAAGAAATAGATAAAAAAATTCCAATTCTCCCATCATCTTGAGACTGGAAAAGAATTCTTAAATGCCTGAAAAAGCAAATATTACATTCAAGTGAAGGCATTTGTTAGCAGACACAAGTTGAAGCATAAATCTTAGAACTCTGAATCCAGTCCTTTTTTTGGCCGGCAGCTGTATGAAGTGTAGTAGGGTGCCCTCGAAGATCTTCTATTCATAATTAAGGTAACCATCCTTTGTGATGGGGCCCTAATGGAGCATTATGTGATCAAAATGGAACTTATGAGCTAATGATGTGGCTTTATAAAGTCAGAATGTGGAAAGTGTGAGATCCTATTGGGGGTATCCTGATGGCAGAGCAGAGAATTGTGATGTCATAATGGGATAGTTGATATCACAATAGGGAATTTGAAGGTCACAGTCGCACATCATGATAGCTTAAAGGAATGGCACGGTACCATAATGGGGACACTGAGATGATAACCAGGGCAATGTGAGATCATAATGGGGAATTGTGAATTAACTGTAAAAAGTATGTCATCATGGGGTGCAGTGGTGTCACAATAGGGTGCTGTGATGTCACAGGGGAGAGTTGTACTGTCACAATGGTGCATCCAGTGTTATCACTGGAGAACTGTGATGTCACAAGGGTTTATTTTGATGCTGTAATGGATGATTCTGATATCATGATGGGGAATTCTGCAGTCATATGGAGAACCATGATGTCACAGTGGGATGTTGTGATACCAAAATAGGATGGGTGAATTCAAAATAAGGCATGATGATGTCACAATGGGATATTTTGATGCAATATTTGGTACAGTGATGTCGTAATGTGCAACTATGTTGTCACAGTGGGGTATTGTAGTAACGTAAATGTTGATTTTGCTGCTCTAGTGAGGGCCATGTGAGGTCATAATAGGGTAATTGTGGTGTCACACTAGAAATGATGAAATTACAGTGGGCCAAGCTAGTGTCACCACACCGTGATGTGACAGTGAAGCATTACCTTGTGAAAAAGGGGAATTTTGATGCTATAATGGGGACTCTGATGTCATCATGGGCACTTCTGCCACACTGGGAGGTTATCATGTCACAAAAGAAAGCTAACATAAATAGTGAATTATCTGGTTATAATGGGGAATTGAAAAGTCAAGAGAAGGTTATAATAATGTCAAAATAGGGCAGCGTGTTGTGACAATTGGGTATTGTAATGCCATAATATGAAACTATGATATCATAACATATCACTGTTATGTTGCAATTGGGAATTGTGATGTCAAAAATGTTAATTATGCTGCTAGAAATAGGCAACATGTGCTCATAATTGGGGAGTAGATTGGCTATCATGGGAAACGGTGATGTTCCATTTGGGCAGCATGAGGTCAAAATATGGCATTATTGGGTGACCATACAACATTGTGATATCATGGTGGGGCACTTTGATGTCACACTGGTCCTGGTGATATCAAAGTGGGGAACTGTGATGTCACAGTGGGCAATCATGAGTTCACAAAGGAAAATTGTAATGTCATAATGGGAGTTGCGAGGTCACAAGTGAACACATGTCTCAGTAGGGCATTATGATGTCACAAAGGCATAGCATGATGCTATCATATGATACCATGATGCCATGTCCATAATTGTGGTGTCACAATTGGTAATTGTGATGTTCTAAGACAATTGAAATGTCATGATGAGAATTGTGACATCTTAATTGTGAATTGTGATGTCAAATTGGCAGTATGCGAGGTCACATTTGGGCGTTATTGTGTCACAGTAGGACATGGTGATGTCACAGCAGATATAGGAAAAGAAAGGAAAGGAAGGAAAAGGAAACATATCAAACCGATATTTGGTTTTCTGTGTGTGTGAACATAGTATTAAAAGAAATAGATAAAAAAATTCCAATTCTCCCATGATCTTGAGACTGGAAAAGAGTTCTTAAATGCCTGAAAAAGCAAATGTTACATTCAAGTGAAGGCATTTGTTAGCAGACACAATTTGAAGCATAAATCTTAGAACTCTGAATCCAGTCCTTTTTTTGGCCGGCAGCTGTATGAAGTGCAGTAGGGTGCCATTGAAGATGTTCTATTCATAAATAAGGTAAACATCGTTTGGGATGGGGCCATAATGCAGCATTATGTGATCAAAATGGAACTTATGAGCTAATGATGTGGCTTTATACAGTCAGAATGTGTGAAGTGTGAGATCCTAATGGGGGTATCCTGATGGAAGAGCAGAGAATTGTGATGTCATAATGGGATATTTGATATCACAATAGGGAATTTAAAGGTCACAGTGGCACATCATGATAGCATAAAGGAATGGCACCGTACCATAATGGGGACACTGAGATGATAACCAGGGCAATGTGAGATCATAATGGTGAATTGTGAAGTAACAGTAAAAAGTATGTCATCATGGGTTGCAGTGGTGTCACAATAAGGTGCTATGATGTCACAGGGGAGAGTTGTTCTGTCACCAAGTTGAATGCAGTGTTATCACTGGAGAACTGTGATGTCACAAGAGTATATTTTGATGCTGTAATGTATGATTATGATATCATGATGGGGAATTCTGCAGTCATATGGAGAACTAGGATGTCACCGTGGAAGTTGTGATACCAAAATTGGATGTGTGAATTCAAAATAAGGCATGATGATGTCACAGTGGGATATTTCGATGCCATATTTCATACAGTGATGTCATAATGTGCAACTATGTTGTCACAGTGGGAAATTGTAGTATCATAATGGTTGATTGTGCTGCACTAATGAGGGCAAGGTGAGGACTTAATAGGGTAATTGTGGTGTCACAGTGGAAATGATGATGTCACAATGGGCCAAGCTAATGTCACCACAAGGCACCTTGATGTGACAGTGAAGCATTACCCTGTGAAATAAAGGAACTGTGATGCTATAATGGGGACTGTGATATCATGATTGGCACTTGTGTCACACTGGGAGGTTATAATGTCACAAAAGAAAACTGTAACATCAATGAGGATTTGTCTGGTCATAATGGGGTATTGGCAAGTCACGAAGAGGACATCATGATGACAAAATAGGGCGGGGTGGTGTCACAATGGGGCATTGCAATGCCATAATGTGGAAGTATGATGTCATAACAGGTCACTGTGATATTGCAATTGGGAAATGTGATGTCATAAAGGTTAATTGTGCTGCTATAATTAGGCAACATGAGCTCATAATTTGGGAGTTTTTTGCTATCATGGGGAATGATGATGTTCCAACTGGGCATCATTTGTTCACAAAATTGCACTGTAGGGTGACAATACAACATTGTGATATCTTAGTGGGGCACTGTGGTGTCACAATGGTCCTGGTGATATCACAGTGGGCAATTGTGATGTCACCAAGGGAAATTGTAAAGTCAAAAGGAGAGTTGTGAGGTCACAATAGAACACATGTCACAATAGGGCATTATAATGTCACAAATGCCTAGCATGATGCTATAATGTGATACCGTGATGTCATATCCATCATTATGGTGCCACAATTGGCAATTGTGATGTTGTAAGAAAATTGAAATGTCATGATGAGAGTTGTGAGACCTTTATTGTGAATTGTGATGTCACATTGGCAGTATACGAGGTCACAATAGGGCGATATGCGTCACAGTTGGACATGGTGATGTCACAGCAGGAATTGGAAAAGAAAGCAAAGGAAGGAAAAGGAAAGAAATATCAAACTGGCATCTGGTTTTGTGTGTGTGTGAACCAAGTATTACAAGACATAGATAAAAATATTACAATTCTTCCAATATCTTGAGACTGGAAAAGAGTTCTTAAATGCCTGAAAAAGCCAATGTTACATTCAAGTGAAGGCATTTGTTAGCAGAAACAAGCTGAAACATAATTCTTAGAACTCTCAATCCAGTACTTTTTCTGGGCCTGGAGCTGTATGAAGTGTAGCAGGGTCCCTTCAAAGAGCTTCTAATCATAATTAAGGTAAACAAAAGGTTTAATGGGGCCCTAATGGAGCAGTATCTGATCAAAATGGAAATTATGAGCTAATGATGTGGCTTTATAAAGTCAGAATGGGGGAAGAGTGAGATCCTAATTGGGTTATTCTGATGGCACAGCAGAGACATGTGATGTCATAATGGGATTTTAGATATCAGAATAGGGAATTTGGAGGTCACAGAGGGGCATAGTGACTGCATAAAGGAATGGCATGATAGCATGATGAGCACACTGAGATGATAACGAGGGCAATGTGAGAACATAATGGGGAACTGGAAGTAAACGTGAAACGTATGTCTGCATGAGATACGGTGGTATCACAAACGGATGCTGTGATGTCACAGTGGAGTGTTGTTGTGCCACAATGATGCATCTACTGTTATCACTGAAGAAATGTAATGTCACATGGGTTAATTGTGATGCTATAATGGATGATTATGATATCATGATGGGGAATTCTGAAGTCATATGGATCGCTATGATGTCACAATGCAGTGTTGTGATACCTAAATAGGATGTGTGAAGTCACCATAAGGCATGATGATGTCACAATGGGATATTTCGATGCCATATTTCAAACAGTGATGTCATAATGTGCAACTATGTTGTCACAGTGGGGTATTGTGGTAACATAAATGTTGATTGTGCTGCTCTAGTGAGGGCCATGTGAAGTCATAATAGGGTAATTGTGGTGTCACACTGGAAATGATGATGTCACAGTGGGCCAAGCTAGTGTTACCACACCTTGATGGGACAGTGAAACATTACCCTGTGAAAAAGGGGAATTTTGATGCTATAATGGGGACTCTGAGGTCATCATGGGCACTTGTGCCACACTGGAAGGTTATCATGGCACAAAAGACAACTGTCACGTCAATGGGGAATTATCTGGTCATAATGGGGAATTGACAAGTCACGAGAAGGGTACCACAATGTCAAAATAGGGCAGCGTCGTGTCACAATTGGGTATTGTAATGCCATAATGTGGAACTATGATGTCATAACATGGGACTGTGATGTTGCAATTGGGAATTGTGATGTCAAAAAGATTAATTATGATGCTATAAATAGGTAACATGAGCTCATAATTGGGGAGTAGATTGGCTATCATGGGGAATGGTGATGTTCCATTTGGGCAGCATGATGTCACAATATGGCATTATTGGGTGACCATACAACATTGTGATATCATGGTGGGGCACTGTGATGTCACACTGGTCCTGGTGATATCACAGTGCGCAATTGTGATGTCACAGTGGGCAATCATGAGGTCACAAAGGAAAATTGTAATGTCATAATGGGAGTTGCGAGGTCACAAGTGAACACATGTCACAATAGGGCATTATGATGTTACAAAGGCATGGCATGATGCTATAATGTGATACCATGATGTCATATCCATTATTGTGGTGTCACAATTGGTAATTGTGATGTTGTAAGACAATTTAAACGTCATGATGAGAATTGTGAGATCTTAATTGTGAATTGTGATGTCAAATTGGCAGTATGCGAGGTCAAAATTGTGCGTTATTGTGTCACAGTAGGATATGGTGATGTCACAGCAGATATAGGAAAGGAAAGGAAAGGAAGGAAAAGGAAAGATATCAAACTGGTATCTGGTTTTCTGTGTGTG
>PVJX010045187.1:0-12838 GCA_004027295.1 Dolichotis patagonum | reverse complement strand
ACCTAAACTAACAACTAGATCCTTGGTTGTTCCATCTATATCTATCATATTTATTTATTCCAGCTTGAAAACAACTGTTCCAAAGCAGAAGATTGAGGTCAATTTGCAGATGGTGCTTCGAGCAAGCAGTTAGCGGGAAAGAGCACAGTGGCACGAGCTTAAGTCACAGAACACAGGAGTTGAACATGCAAGCCAGGGAGGTTGCTCAGGCTCTGTCTAGAGAAGGAGCAACAAACAGGAAAGAGAAGGGCCCGCAGATAAAGTAAAAGGCAAACACAGAGCTCTGGGACAGAAAGAGGCATAGAGCTGGGGGGAGGGGAGCAAGTTGAGGCTGGAGCAGAGGGAAAGAAGGGAAGGACAGCACAAGAAGAGGCCAAGGGTACTACAGAGCCCTGGAGGGGCCTCATCATTTTGTCTTTGGTGGAAGACATCACCTCCACAGATGCAGAAAAAGCATAGACAAAGTCCACCACCCATTCATGACAAAGACCACACAGAAAATCAGAATAGAGGGTCTGTACTTCAATCTGATGAAAGCCCTCTCTGACAAACCAACAACCAACATAGTGCTAAGTGGAGAAAAACTTGAAGTTTTCACTCCAGAATCAGGAACAAGACAAGGATGTCCACTGTCACCCCTCTTATTCGATATGGTTCTGGAAACATTAGCCAGAGCAATCAGAAAAGAGAGAGAGAGAAATAAAAGGAATAAGGAGAAGAAAGGAAACAGATAAATTATCATTATTTGCAGATGACATGATACTCTACATAGACAACCCCAAAAAATCTAGACCACAAAATTTCTAGATTTAATAGTATGCTAAATTCAGTAGCATAACTGGATACAAATGCCACAGTCAAAAATCGATAACATTCCTGTACACAAATAACAAACTCACTGAGAGAGAAATTAGAGTAATAACACCATTCACAATAACATCCAAAAAACAATATATATAGGAATCAATTTAACTAAAGAAGTCAAATATCTTTACATTGAAAACTGCAGTACTCTGAAGGAGATCAAAAAGAATGTTAGAAAATGGAAAGATATTAGTTGTTCTTCGATAGGAAGAACTAACACAGTGAAAATGGTCATACTCCCAAAACAGTTATACAGATTTAATGCATCTCAATCAAAATACCTATAGAATATCTCACTGATTAGACAAAATAATCTCAAAACTCATTGGAAATCAGAAGAGACCAAGAATAGTAAAGCAATTCTGGGCAACAAAGACAAAGCAGGGGGCATCATAATCCCATATTTGAAGTTATGCTACAGAGATACTGTGATAAAAACAGCATAGTACTAGCAAAAGAAAAAAAACCAGACCTGAGGAGCAGGGGAACAGATTAGAAGATGAAGACACAACTCTAAACACACTCAGCCACCTTACCTTTGACAAAGCAGCAAAATATGTCCAGTGAAAGAATAATAGCCTTTTTAATAGATGATATCAGAAAAACTGGCTTTCCACATGCCAAAGATTAAAACTAGACCTATGTCCATCACCAAGCACTAAACTAAAATTGAAATGGATCAAAGATCTAAGTGTTAAAACAGAAACACTAAGTCTGGCGGAATATAGAACAGGTAGAATTCCTGAAGACATAGGTATCAGCAAAGATTTTATAAACAAAACCCCAATTACACAGGAACTATCACAAAGGATCAACAACTTGTATCTCATCTTATTAAAAAAGCTTTTGCACAGCAAGAGAAACCACCAACAGAGTGTAGAGACAGCCCACAGTGTAGGAAAAAAATTTGCCAGCTGTTCCTCAGATAAAGCAGTAATTTCTAGAATATGTAAAGCACTCGAAAAAGTCAGACCCTCCAAATTCAAAGACTCAATCCAAAAATGAGCATCTGAAATGAAAAGACATTTTTAAAATGAAAAAGTAAAAATGGCAAATAAACATATGAAAAAATGTTCAGCATCATTGGTCATTCAAGTGATGCAAATTAAAACAATGCTGAGACTTCATCTCACCCCAGAAAGAATGGCTGCCATCAACAAATCAACCAATAACAAATGCTGGTGGGGCTGTGGAGAAAAAGGAACACATCTCCACTGTTGGTGGGAGTGTAGACTGGTTCAGCCACTGTGGAAATCAGTATGGAGATTCCTCAAAAAACTTAGATTGGAGGTGCATTTGCCCCAGCTATTCCTCTTCTTGATATCTTCCCAAAAGAATTGAACATATCATATCATAGTGATACATGGACACTCATGTTTATGGTGGCACAATTGGTAATAGCTAAATCTTGGAAACAACCCAAATGCCCATCACCCAATGAATGGATAAAGAAAATGTTGGGGGGGGTTGTTCTTTGTTTTAATGCAATAGAGTACTACTCAGCCATAAAGAAAGATAAAGTTGAGACATTTCTAGATAAATGGATGCACCTTGAGACCATACCCTTATGTGAAATAAATCAGTCATGACGTTTAAATACTGCTTTGTTCCTCTAGTGTGAGAAACCAAAAGTGTAAATAAGGACCAAAATGTATAATAGACATTGGGAAATGGGAAGAAAATGTTCAGATGAGAAGGAAAACAAGATGGTGGAGGAGGAAAGAAGGGATGAGATAAACAGATAATAGAAGAGAAAAAATGGAAACAATGCTTTTGGAAATGAGGGGAAGAGGGGTTGAAGGGAGGGGAGAGGAAAGGGAAAAAAAGAAGCAATTATATCACACATAGGTACAAATTTCTTGTGATGAATGTGATCATTATTTATATATAAATGTGCCAATAAAATTAATTTTCTAAAGAGTGAAGGGAAGCTAGTCCAGAAGTCATCATTGTAGTAGTCCAAATGAGAGACATTGGTCTTGTGGAAGACAGTACCAGGACCCTGCAAGCTGTGAGAAGAGTTAAATAGAATTCTGGGCTGGGCTGGTTTGGTCTGGTCTGGTTTGGTTTTCCCAAAGTGTAATAGGAGCAACTGAAATGTTTTTAATGTTGCAGTGAAATAGTTTGTCTACATGTTTAAAGCAGCAGTCTACTCCCTACATGAATGGAGGAGGGGCAAAACATTTTAAGGAGAAGCTAATTGGGTTTATTACCCTGGTCCTGGGCTACAGGTGGAGGCTTGGGCCACGGTGGTAGCAGTGGAAAAGAAGGTAATAAGAACACAGAAGAACTGGAAGGAGTTTTTGGGGGAGCATACTGGGAATCTGCATTGTCTGTGACTCCACTAGAAAGAAACAGCTTTGAGGGGGAGAAAATCACAAGGCAGGACACAGCATACCAGAGGCTGAGTGAGATGTCCACCCTTCCTGCTGTTCTTTTAATAGCATGTTAACATGCTGTGTATTACAGGCACGGAAACTTCCATCTTTCACACGCCACATAAAGAGAAGTTCTCAGATACACAGTAGAATCATCACCCAGTGAGATCTGGTGTATAGAATAACCCTCTCTTGATCTGTTTTGGAAGAGAGGAAGTTCTTGCCAGCACACTGAGAGAAACCTCATGGTCATTTCCAAGCAGCAGTGCTTTACAAAGCAGCTGTGCCTCAAGAAGCAGACCCAGAAATCCAGGGAAAGGCACCAAAATGTTACAAACACTGTGGCCCATCCAGGAGGACCCCCTAATACTCCTGGTCACACCAACAAACACTGTCTTTTCTTTGGAAAGGAAAGTTGATTTTGACATAGAAATCTAGTATACTGGGGAAAAATGATCATGTTCATTGCCCGTTCCACTGGCCTTATCTATGATTCAATCTTTCTCCTTAAGGACATTCCAGTGTGCAGCCTTGGGTCTACACAGAGCATGTCTATGGCACTGGGGCACAGGACAGTCAGCCAGCACTAATCGCAGGGACAGTCAGCCACTCATCTCCAAGCTCCTGTGAGTGCCTCAGATGCTGAGAAGACTACTCCCAGTGGAAGAAACTCAAGGACTCAGAAAAATGCCCTTTCCAGGGGGAGAAGGCAGAGAGAAAGTTCATCTCAGACACATGCGGCACACAAGGAGTTAAACTCTGCAGGCCACCTTCCCTAATGGATCTGTAGTCAAGGAGGTCACCATGGATACATCTGGCTGCATCTGTCTGAGTTATGTGTATTGAACAGATTGCTACAGGGGGCTTTTTTTTCAGGTCTCATTATATGTGTGTAATGCCAATTAAATAACAGGAATGAAAATTAAAAAAGAAAATATCTGCCCCTGCTGGGTTTAATCTCATTAAGGCAAAGTCGAATGATTAGTTCTGGAAAGGGTTGCAGTGAGCAGCAAAGACAGCACAATAAAGATGCAAGTATCTCCTGCATCACGCCGGGAAATGAATCGGAATTGCTCGCTCAGTTGGAAGTACCAGAGTTATTCCTATAAAAAGATCCTGGTCTGGCTTGAGTAGCAATGGATATCTACCTGAACAAACAAGGAGTAGGCTACACAACATCTTAAATTTCAACTCTATAATGGAAAACTACCAAGCCAAGTGTACTAAGAGAAGATGTCATCCCCCTAGGACACATTGTGAAACCTCACAGATACTTGCTTTACAGTGGTAGATGTCTCACATAACCTTAGAGCATCATACTCTCTTTCAAATTAATCAAACCACACCCAGGTATACATTTGCCACCAGCACTGGGCAGCTCTCAGAAAAAATACAAAATGGAAAGTTCTGTTCACTTTCAGCCTCACATTCCATGTGAAATGGAGGCCTTGAGCAGTCAGTAAGTACCCAGCATGGGCCAGCCTTTAAGCCTCAGGTGGCCTATCAAATTCCTTTTCTTCATAAAGGCTGGGAAATGTCAGCTATAGCTGCAGACTTTGCAAGGAGAATACTTTGAATACTCAACCGTGCAAACATGGTGATGCCCAAAAGACTCATTTCGGTGAAACACCGCTGTGTGTGCTTTTACTCATAGTACTCTGCCCCATTACGCCTTCACCCTGAAAGCAGACAAAGCAAGAAGTATGCCAAGGTGTTACGTACAGGAGATAAGGTATAGATAAGGAAATCAGCTTTCTGGATCATCTTGAGTTAACAGTTCCAGGGAGCCTTCAAAGGCCAATTCCAGGAAATCACAAGAATGCTTCTGCTGGGTGGGGGCCTTAACGGCATTACCTGACCAGGTAAGGTACTGGCTTTCCCTATTCAGGATAAGGAATGTTTACTCAAGTGGTGATGTCTATCTTCTCCATCAAGCAATCTTCAATAAAGGTCCAGAGTTAGGCCTCCAGGGGCCACTGTGGCGATCAATTTCCCATCACTAGGACAAAATACCCAGCACCCACAGCTAAAAGGAGAAGAGGTTTATTTGGCACACACTTTTGGTTCACGGCTGGCTCCAAGGCAGAAGTGGCAAGGCGGGAGGGCCCGGACAGAGGACAGCTGCCCATCCACAGCAGCCAGAAATCCAAAAAGAAGGGGAGCCAGGGAGCAGAACAAGCCCTCCAGGCTGTGCCTCAGCAAAGCACCTCCAGCCCCACCGCCTGATGGCACGTCAGCCACAGTCCCCTCCCTAAACCTCACCTCTGAACACAAAGCTTGGGAGAAACTCTGTAAACCATAGCAGCCTCTGAATGTCCCAAAATAATACGTGAAAATGTGTGTGCACATGAGTTCTTCAGCAAGGATATGTTGCTTTTGTTTGATTTTCTACCTCTTAAATGTGAGATTTCAAAGATCTGATTCTCTACTGGTGAAGAAACCCCATGCTTGTTTTAGAAGGATTGAAAAGGAAGCCAGAGCCTCAGACCTGAACACAGAATTAGGAATAACAAAAGCAGGAGGGCCTCAAGCGAAGCAGTGCTCATTTCAGCCATAACAGAATCACTCTTCAAGGCGTGGAGCAGGACACTCTGAGGAGCAAAATGCAAGGCAGCTGGAAGGCTGGGGATTGCGGGTACAGATTGGAAGTTTGTCCATATTAATCATGTGATCTGGCAAGTTCTTTAATAAATCTCTTATGTTTAGTTTCACCCTTCATAAAGTAAAATTTGGAAAAATAAATGAAAACAGGTTCTGACTCTCAAGAGTCATCGCAGGGGTTCGGTGATGGGCTATAGATCGGAGAAAACATAAAATACAACTTGGAGAAAGTGTAAGAACAACAATCACAATACCAATCATTGACCTTGCCTGTCTTGGGAAAAGCATAAAGAATCAAGAGAAGAAAGTCTACCTGAGCCTAGCTAGAAAGGGAAGAATAGACACACAGAGACTCCACAGAACGAATCCAGCAGAGGACAGGGCCTCTTAGTCTGGTCCCTGCAGATGCCAGCCATGCCCCAGGGCTGCACCCAAACCTTGGGACTCCCACTCCTGCATTGGTCCCATTATTCTTCACTAAACCCACCCGGTGTTCCTCTGTCTTTTCCTGTTTGAATTGGGGGGGGGGGTCTCCATTTAACTGTAAAGCTAACAGTAGTTTGCAATTAAATAAGCACATCAATTAACAGTAACAAAACAAGAGGTAGTGCATCTGTATAAGATATTACCCATTATCACAAGCCAACTGTCACCGGAGAAATGCAAGAGGCTCTCAGGGCCTGCACGTGGAATTGACAATCCAGTGATTCCAGCACCATCCGAAGACTCCGCTGAAAAGATGTGGGAAAAGCAATCATCCTCCCTCCCCACCCTGACTTGGGCCCCTGACAGTAACCTAGTACAGGACCTCCACCATATTCTGCTCTTTGTGCCTTGAATTCCTCAGAAAAGACCCGATTTTATATTGCATAGTGTTGCAGCCCCTCTGAATTCCTTGCCAAAGCAGTAGGAGCTAGCAGGTCCTGAACACTGGGGCTGCCTGCTGCGGTCTGCATCTGAATATGAGAAAGTCTCATTTCAACCAGAAGGGAGAGAGATGGTGCAGACCAAGACCTACAGCTGGGCTTCAGGTTTCTGAAACGGATAAACCACAGTAAGTGCCACGGGATCCACCAGGACACGTGCATCTTCCACACTCTTGCAAGTCCCCGGCATACTGTGGGGAAGTTAGTTCCATCTTTTTCTCAAAATAAGTAACACACAACTCCATAATTCACAAAATTCTTGAGGAAATAAAAATACAGTTTGCTCTTTCCATACCCTTATGGTAATGTGCTTCACCCCTGAAGCTTATGTACTTTACTTTCTCTGTACATCTCTTTAAATATTTCTTATGAAAGAGAACCAAACTAATCCATCAGCACACTGGTGGATCAGTAGAATAATGCATAAAGCTGTGTTTTATCATGTATCTACTGATAGGTAGGCAGAGAAAGGATAAGTGGTTAAATTATGTCTCATTTCTGTATTTTAAGTAAATTAATAAGTAATGTGGTGACAAAATTGTGTATGGATTTTATCATACAAATAATAACTATATAAACAAATAAATACATTTTCAGAATCCAGTCAACATTTAATGCCCTGACTTACTCAGAGGAGCAACAATAACAACAAACTAACAGCTAAGGTGCCTAGATTTATTGGAAGCAGCATAAGAGTTGCATTCTTGGCTAAATATATATTGATCCTCTCATCTCCCAGCTCATACAAATGCATGGATACACATCTGCCCTGGAATTAAAGTGACCCCGAGGTAGGTAGCATAAGAAAGTCGATCATTTCTCTCATGACTGTCGGAGAATGAAGAGAGCAGAGGGGCAGAGACCAGTGCAGCTGGTATTGACTGGAGAAGATCAGGAATCACTAAGGGACAGGTCGGAATGGAAGGCAGAAGCTTAGCCCAGTCTACTTTGGGAGAAATAGAGCTAAAAGAAATCAGAGAGCCAGAGAGAAAAGAAGAGGGTGGTTGTGAAGCCCTATTTTCGGTGTTCTGAAATACTTACCTGTTGTTAAGTGCTGGGAACTGAACTTCGAGCATACCAGGCAAGCATTCTTCCACTGAGCTGCATCTCCAGCCCTCCAAGAGAGACTAAGAACCCATCACTGCGTGCTCGCTTGGGCAGCACATATACTAAAATTGGAACGATACCGAGAAGATTAGCATGGCCCCTACGCAAGGATGCACGCAAATTCGTGAAGCGTTCCACATTTAAAAAAAGAAGAACCCATCACCTTTAATTTTAATTTTGTTTTTGTTTTTCAACACAGTACTCGAAAAGTGCCCACTGGATCTATTTTGATGCCTGACACAAGGAAAATGTGATGTGCTGTGGTCTTCAATTTGGAAACAGATCTGCTGAACACAAACTTTGGCAGTAGTCTAACATCCCCCACCTCGCATGCAGGAGGAGGCGATGTGGAGACATTCACAGCCGGGGAGAGGGGAGAGGAAGCTGTCCCATCACAGCAGGGCCTCAGCTCCATTCCGGTCTACATGGAGCTGTGGAGGAGCTGAGACATTCGCTTTCCCAACAGAAATTCCACACGCAGCAAGCTCACCACACATTTGCTTTCAACAAGGAAGTGATTATGTCACATTTGTTCAGCCATGTGGTAGCAGAACACAATGAGGTCTCTGTATACAACTCTGAAACAACTCCCCAGGAAATGCCAGTGCAGCTGGAGGACTCAAACCTCAGGTCAACACTTCGAATCTTTTTTGGACGTGGAGAATAAAGTCTACACAAATCAAGTAGAGGGAAATTTACCAACGTGTAGCCTTTGGGGAAAAGTAAGCCTTGGGCATTAACCTGGGCCTTCACAAAAGGAGTCATAATGAGTCCACAACCACTAAGGATGTTTCTAGGGTTAGAAAGTCAGCAGTCACTAACGAGCCATGAAGCTTGGTGGCTCTCAGTGTGAAACAATATCAAATGGCTAGAGATTGGACAGTCACCACCACCACAGGCATTTTTAAGCACATGCTCTAAGTTAGCAATGCTCAGTACTGTTCAACACATACTAAATGAATTCTGGACATGTGCAGGAAATAAAACTTCAGCTATTAGTGACTTCTTGAATCCTCATCACCACTTCATGAGGACGGAGTTGACTATAAGGATGACTTTAACACAGAGAGGTGGTAAGTAGCTTGACCAAGCGCTCAGAGTTCACGTCAGAACCAGGATTTAAAATCAGCCTGACAGTCGACTCCAGATGCCCGCATTTAGTTATCCTATGCAATGTCACGTTGTGTTTAATGGCAAACTTGCATTTAGATCTAATTTGAACTTTTTTTTAGAGAGAAAGAAAACAAAACAGAAAAAAAGGTAGAAATAATACAGAATTTCAAAAAAAACAACAAGAAATCACTAGTTGATAAATTACATATTGTTATCTTAGAAGTAGTTGTTCAAGTTATCAAAACAAAACATAAATGTGGACAATCCAATGATGACAGTCCAACCTATCTGTTTGATGAACTAACAAAAACTTGGGAGTATGGACCCAGGACCTCCACCTCAGAGGGTGCCGCTCTGTGCCTGCCCTCCCACCCTAGATCTAATTTGGAATATACTGTCCTGTTGGTTTTTCTAAACCAGTCCTTTCAGAGGGATAAACTGTAACTTTAAAGGAACTGCTTTTTTTAAAAAAAAAATCTTATTTCCTAGTCCTGTTTATGCTTCCCAAAGGCACCATTTTCCAGAAGAAGAACATTGAAAATAACCACACATCAGACACCTGAAGCAGTGGCTTCAGAATATAACATTATTAAACAATCTCCAGGTAGGGCACTCCTCAAACATTTAATGTTACATTGTGGCAACTTTAGCCTCTATAACCTTCTTTGGAAGAAATATGAACATTTTCCGCTGGAAGTCTCAAGCATTATGTTTAACATGTATCGAATATGGCCCCATTTTATTCTACACTGCTTTTGTCTGCAACCATAATCCTGAAGTATAAAAAGCATGTGTTCACTGGGAAACTACAGAAAATTAATTCTCAGCAAACTTTTTCAATGGCTGTCACTCACTGTCTTGCTTAAAGTATTATTCTGTTGTCACACAGACACATAATTAAATATTGCTGTGAAAGGAGAGAGATAACATGTCCTATTTTGCAGGTCTCAATTCTAAGAGGAAATCAGATCTGGCTTAGTATTGTCATAGTTGTGTAATTGCCCTTAAAATCCAGCTGTGAGTCATGTTCCTTTACTTAGATCCTCATGACCCAAACCTTTTCTGGGCTTCGTGCAGGAAGCCCTCTGCTCTTGCTTGGTTATACGACAGATGCTCACGGACTCTGTTGTGATTTCCACTTCAGTTCATCTGCTTCACAGAACAGTATCTTGAATCAGATTAAATCACTCTTGATGTATTCTCCTTGAGGGTAATAAGCATTGCATGATATCAGGGAAATAGTATGCACTCAATAAAAAAGACTTACTAATTGTTTTGCTACACCACCAGTATGTCAACGCTCTATCACCTCTTCATAAATGTCCGTGGCACTGCTGCTGTTGTGCTTCAGTGACTTGCTATATTTTTTTCTCCAGTGTTCCTTTGCTAAACACAAAATGAGGGACACCAAATGCCTCATTTCAGCTACCATATGACAGCCCCTTAAAAATATCATCCAGGAACAGATAAGAAAAGACAGGCATCTGATTACATAATTTGTTTTATAATGACCACTCTGAGTTCTCTAATCATTTTTCTGGCTCAGGGCTTGAAGATGTGAGTTCAACTTCTGTCGGAGTCCAACTCTCCCAAATTGACCAGGCAAGAAGGAAAATCACAAGCCAACTGAAGTCTCAGCTTTGACTGATGGCTTTGGCTACCAGCCTCAGAAAATAAATCCTGGCTGCAAAGGTTTCAAGGGACCCAGGAGAGAGTCTGTTGAGGCAGACGGGACACTGCAGGAGGGAGAGGCAGTCATAAAGGAAGACCGTGTGGCACATAGGACCAGATGGACCTGGACACTCGCCACCCTCACTATTTGTTCAACTGGTCACTGAAAATTTTGTGTTCTTATCTTAATCACAGTAAATCTAGAACTTCTGAACAGCACCAAGTATACATTAAACTGTTTAGCTGTTCCAGTAAAAATAATAAATTACCCTCAATTGTAGGTGCCAGAAAATAGCAGTGATCTTGATTTAATCTAAAAGAATTGCTGTTATGGTTCTCACTCAATTAATTGATTATCAACAAACAAATCCCAAAATTACAACCATTATACTGAATGCCTCTTATATTGTAACGACAAAGCCATGCACAAATGTAGTCAATAAAATCTGCATTAATACAGAATCTGCAGTTCAGGAGACGAGTCTCAGAAATTTTATACTACAAGTCTGAACATCACATTCATTTTCTGGAAGATTAAATTTTATATTTCCAATAAATTACAGATGCATAAGTCTACCTTTCCCAGAATTAAGAGCAAAATAAAAGCAGAAGAAAATACTGACTATTAACTTTTGTTTCAGGTCCTGTATTACCCAACAAAAGGGCTATACTCATCCAGGAAACACAAAAGGATATGATTTCCTACTCTCCCATCATCAGCTGTTTTTTTTTTTTTTTTTTTACATCAAAGAGCTTCAAAAAATCCATCTGGACATTGCGCATTCTTTGCCAACATTTGGGGACATTCTGACACAGGTGTATCTGCCGTAAAGAATAAGGAACAATCCTACCGCCAGAGAAACCTCCTTCCTCATTCCCAGGCCTATAACAAAATAAGGAAAACAGCTGAGCTGTAAAACCATGGGAATCTGGACTCTAAGGGTGAATCCATGGTACAGCATTGATCCCGGTACTGGGTCATGGATAGCGGCAACTCACCTACCGATCCTGCCAGAAGGGAAAGCTGAGCAGTTAATTACCGCTGGCTTCTGAACCTAAGGGGAATCTTAATAGACAGAGCTAATTAAAATCAATACTCATATGGTAATCGTGAGGAGGCAAAAGAAGCCCAAGATACATTTTTAAGTGGAGAAAAATGAGCAATCTCAGTTCCTTGTGCCAACCTTGCTATCTGTCTCTCCCACAAAGGTTTACCCAAAGGTAATCTTGAAGGTAAAGACAGACATCAGACACAACCAGTCCACTGACAGCATTTCCTGAGTCCCTGGGCACTGTGGTCAGGAGTCAAAGATGCTGCATTTGAAGAGCCAGAATCATCTTTCTATTAAGTATTCGGACACTATACAACAGAAAAGTTGGGTTATCTTTGTGTTTTATGATATTGGGAAATGTATTTATTATCTTTGGGTCCAATTTTTTTAAATCTCTAAAATAAACATAAAATGTAATCTCTAAGACCCCTTCGTGTTATTCTGGATCATCATATCTAGAGATGTAGATGGGAGGCTGACTCTAAATACAGCTGTAACAATGAGCACCCCATTAAAAAGTAATGTTTCAGCTGGGCAGGTGGCCCAATACCTGTAATCCCAAAAGGAGGCAGGAGGATCATTTGAGACCAACGTGGGCTACAAAGTGAGCTCAAATCCATCCTGAACTGCACAGTGAGACTCTGTCTCAAAAAGACAAAAAATAAAAATAATAAAAATAATGTTTCCAGTTCAGATTTTCCTTTGAAACAGCAAACACATGTCATATACTATTCGTTAATACCTTCCTGGCTTCAAAACAATGAGAGGCCTCCAAGAGAAATGCAGAGTTAGGTTTTGATGCAAAATATCTTTTGCAAAATGCCAAATAGAAGCTTAAAATCACTCCCCCAAAAAGGGGATTATCAAAGTGAATTCTGGTTTCCTGCCAGATCACTGTGATGTGATTCACTGTGGTAGTAGATTCTTGTAGTAGGTAAATCTCCCCAGTAAGTGAAAAATTGTCCTAGCACAAAGTTCCCATGTAACTGAAATAAAATTTGATTCTTTTCCTTTTTAATTTAATAGTACATCCTGATGATAGGTGCAAAATTGTTATACAGTAGTCATGGGTAACAAAAAGAGTAGGAAGTTATTTATACTGTATTGTTTACTTTTAATTTTTTTT
>PVJX010045186.1:0-12840 GCA_004027295.1 Dolichotis patagonum | reverse complement strand
AGCTCCCGAGTTAGAAGTTTCTCTCTTGGCCCAGCACTCTGGACTCGGGCAGGTGGCTCCTTGCTGCCAGGCCCCTCCTCTGTGTTGTGGGCTGCTTGCTACACGCCTGACCTGCACTTCAGGTCCAGTACAAGTAGCATCCCTGTCCCAGTGACAAGCAAAAGTGTCTTCGGACATGGCCAAGCTCCCCAAGTGGGCAAGGTCCCCCCACAGAGAAGCCCTGCTCTGCCTGCACTGCGACCTCCTTGCTTGCCCGAGGTTTTTAATTATTCTTCAGGTGCTGGACAGCCAGGGCCACCTGCATTGGAGACAAGCAC
Organism: Dolichotis patagonum; assembly: GCA_004027295.1. NCBI lineage: Eukaryota > Metazoa > Chordata > Mammalia > Rodentia > Caviidae > Dolichotis > Dolichotis patagonum. The sequence continues at coordinate 12,523 of PVJX010045186.1, read as the reverse complement.
TGGACCTCTGCGCTGCCCTTAGCCCTTTCCCTTGGCTCTGCTCATCCACTTTCCCCCTTCTGGACAGTGGCCCCAAGTGCAGCTCAGAGGTACATAGAGGAGGTACCGGCCCCCTGCAGCAGCCCCCAGCTGCCCAGCACCCGCACACGCCCCACAGTCCTACACCTGCCCCATGGCCTCTCCATTAGTGTCGGCTTCTCTGTCCACTTCCACGCTGGATGCAGCGACATTTATGAGGTGCCCCGCATTACCTGGCTGTGGGGTCAGTGCCCTCCCCATGAGCTTAGTGCAACCCCGCAAATGTGGGCACGCCGGGTGCTGGTCACAGGAAGATCGTTCTAGCAATAAGAATGTCAGAGTCAGGGTACCAGGTGATGGGCAACTCAGAGTGGGTCTCCTTTTCGTTTGCTTGTTTGTTGAGACAGGGTCTCACTATGCAGTGCGGGCTGGCCTGAAACTCATTCTGTAGCCCAGGCTGGCCTCGCACTCACGGCGATCCTCCTGCCTCAGCCTCCTGAGTGTTGGGATTACACCTGTGTGCAGCCAGGCCGGCAGGACCTTCTCCTCCCGGAGCAAGGGGATATCGATGGTTTGGCATCTCCTCCGGGAGCAGGGGCGACCTTTGTACCAACCTCGGGGTCGGAATCCAGGGGACAGATCCCCAAGGCCGCACACACTCAACGGAGGCGGCGACCCGGGACGCAGGGCAGCGCCGAGAGCTGAAACCCGCCTGGCGCTGGTGCGAGCGCCACCTGGCGGGGAGGCGGCCGCGCAGCCGCTTCGGACTGCAGAGCCGCCCGCGGTGCTGCGCGTGTCTGCCCGCTCCCGCTAGGGTCTCATCCGCGTGGTCCGCGCCAGAACGAAGCGCGCACCCGGAAGGAAGGGGCTGCGGGTGCTGCGGCGATTGTTATTTCACGCCAGGGGGCTGCAGCTGCGGTCGCCGGGAGCAGGAAAAGCAAAGACCCCTCCGCCCGCAGGGCTGCACCCGGCAGAGGCCGAGCAGCAGGCTGGGAAGGAAGAGGAGGCAGGGCCGGCAGAGGGCGCGGAGGGCGGCAGCTGTGTGTGCGGCCCCAGGCCAAGGGGCCAGGGACAGCGCCCCGGGCCGTCTGGGGTCCGTCCACGCCGCAGCCCCCGCCCACAGCCAGGCCTGAGGGCCTGGGCCTCCCAGCCGGCCTGCGCTGGCCCCTGTCCTGGGGACACCAGTGTCCACCTGTAACCCCGCGGTCCGGGCAGCAGTTTGATGGGTCCTCTGCACACTTCCTGATTGAGTCCCAGAGGGTGCATTCCACCTTCCGGAAGTGTGCTGGGCACCATCTTTTTATCTCTGCACAACACCACGCACGCACACGTGCTCACACACATGTACATACATGTGCACACACACGTGCTCACACACATGCACGCACACACACGTGCACGTACACACGCGTCTTCACGCTCCCCAGAGGCGAAGCCGCCTGCGTGGAGGGGAGGCCTCCTGGGGCTCCGCGCGGTGCCCCCGGACCTCTGCGTGTGCCATGTCAGCCGTGACCCTGGAACAACCCTGCTTCCAGTCTTTAGTGACATTTTAAGAACTGCGAATTCAGAAGCTTTAGTGCAGAAGAAACAGTGACGGCTGCTGCCCCCAGCTCCCCGGTTCCAGTGTCAGGCCAGACGTGCGCCCTCGGGGTTGCTCCTCTCCCCTCTCTCCGACCCCATTCTGGCAGAGTCCAAAAGAAAGCGACAGGGACCCCCCTTCCCCCGAAGCTCCCTTCCCACAAGTGCCTTCTCCACATCCCGTGCTTCCCGTGGAAAGAGGGGGCTCAGCCAGCCGCTGAACCCCGGGACTGGAGGCAGGAAGTGCTCACCGTGAGCCGGGGCTTCTGGAGTGCTCGGCTTGGAACCGACGCGCGTGCTCCTGCCTCAGCCTGGCCACACACGGTGACTCTGTGACTCTCCTTAACCTGTTTCCAACGCAGGCAGCTGAGCACACAGACCCTGCCTCCCAGGAGGAAACCCACAGTGGTTTGGGTGCTGGCCTTTCTGGGGACGCAGGTGTCCCCGGATGACTGTGTTGTGCAGAGATGTGTGGTGTATGGAAGTCTGGTCTGGGGGGCCCCGTGCCTGGCCGCAGCTTCCCCAACACAGCAGACAGAGCCACCTGAGGTCCAGTCAGACGGTGGGTTCCTCCCAGGGAAGCAGCCACTCGAGCCAAGATCCGGATCGTCGTGGGCTCCCGATGGCCCTTGAGCAGCACCCCGAAGTCCAACTCCCAAGCCGCCTGACTGGCCCTTCCTGCTGGCCCTTTCCCTGCCCAGCACAGGGCAGCCCGGTCCCCGTTAGATCCTGTGGGCACCTGGCCTGTCTCCATTGCTTCTAGCAGAAGGTGGGTCCTCAGTGAGCCCCTTACTTTGCAGCACCTGAGGGACCCCGGCCTGGGGAAGTATGAAGCTAGCACAGAGGATCCCCCAAATCCCAAACGCCTTGTCCAGTGCTCCTGGGGGCCTCCCTGTGACATCCTCTAGATGGATACGTCACAGTTTTTCAAAAATGAACTCAGGCTACAAGAGGATATGCTGGGACAGTGGTCTCTGTAGGAAGCGAACAGGCCCAGAGCCCGAGACCCCAGACTCAGACAGGAGGAGACAGACAGGGGCTGCCCTCCAGGGTGAACAGTCTTAGTTTCCTGTGGGCTGCCATAACCTCGGGCACAGCCCGGTGGCTTCACCAGCAGGGCTGGATCCTCTGCCAGGCAACATGGCGGGCGGAGTGCGGACGGCTGGCCGCTCCCTGGGGAACCCTGTCCCTGCGCTATTGCAGTTTCCAGGGTCACCTCTGTCCTGTGGCTCAAGGCTACCTTCTTCCTCTAATCTCTGTGTCCCTCGCCTCGTCACCCTCTGTCTCTCCTGACCTTCTTACCCCCCTCTTAGGAGGGCCTTGTGATATTTAAGACCGTGCAATATTCAAGTGTGTGTGTCTGATTTATTTCACTTACTATCATGTTCTCAAGGGGCAACCATTTTCCTGCTAAAGATGCCAGCGTATCCTCTCTTGTGGCAGAGTAAATGCCACACGTTCTTCATCCATTCATCTGTTGATGGGTATACAGGCTGCTTCCGAGATGTAGCCCGTACAAATCGTGCTGTTATAAACGTGGGTGTGCGTGGATTAATACAATGCCTTTAACTCTCTTGGGAAGGTTCCTGGAAGGGGAATAGCTGGGTCAAATGGAATTTCTGGTACCTTCTTTTGAGGACTCTCCATACTGATTTCCATAGTGTTTGTATTAGTGTAGATGCCCATCAGCAGTGCACAAGGGTTCCACATCCTCACCAGCATTTGCTGTTATTTGATTTCTTGATGATGGCCAGTCTTTCTGGGGTCAGATGGAATCTCAACATTGTTTTAATTTGCATTTCTGTAATGGCCAGAGATGCTGAACATTTTTCATGTAGTTATTGGCCATGTGTACTTATTCCTCTGAGAGGCATCTATCCATTTCAGCTGACCATATTTTGACTGTGTCTTTCCGAGAGGGGAGGGGTACCAGGAATTGAACTCATGGCCTTGTGCTTGCCAGGCAGTAGCTTATGCCGCTGAGCTACATTCCTGGCCCTGGACTGTGTCTTTTAAACCTCATTTAAGAGCAATGAATCAGTGAGGTACAGGGAGCTCCCAGTCGGACTGCTAATAAAAATCTTAGAATGATATTTGAGAGACTCCCAGCCAAAATGTGGATTCCACCACCATTTTCCAAGACATGTGACACTGCTCAATTAAATATTTAATATTTATTGAGGTGCAGAGTCCTCACAGACAGCTGCCGTCCACGGGTGGGAGAAAAGGCCAATCAAGCCTGAGCAGGTGTACCAGGCAGGGCAGGGGCGTGCAGGGCACACGATGTAATGCTTGCTATTCACGGTCCCCAAGAGGAGGGGGCATTGGTCCAGGGGCAGAGGGAGCGAGGGGAGCCTGGCCTTCAGGAGGGTTTCCCTGGGAAGGGAAGGGAAGGGAAGGGAAGGGAAGGGAAGGGAAGGGAAGGGAAGGGAAGGGAAGGGAAGGACAGACCGGATATCAGGTTCAGCTTTAGTCAGTTTTAGCCATACTAGCAAGTTTGGGGACACTGGGCCTGTCCTTGTGGTTTGATGCCTGGCTCTGGGCTGACAAGGTGGATGGAAAGTGAAATCCCAAACGAGAGGTGGCAGGAAGCGCAGGCTGTGGGCTGGTGGGCTGGCATTTGAAGGCTGACCTGATGAGCAAGTTGTCTGCAATCTCTCGAATTTGGGTCAACAGCCCCGATGTCAAAGGATTAGAATACAGGAAACAGAAGTTCCCTTTAACACTAACCCAGAGCAAAGCTGTCCCCGAAACACACAATGTGCGGCTCCCCTTCCCCACCCCAGTCTTACACACATGCACACACACGCACACAAACACACACACCTTGATCAGGAGACACTCTCAGAAAGACCAAAAAAACCTTTTAGGATCCAAAGAAACAAGCTAAAAAGAGCCATATGAGTAAGAACCCAGCCCTGATAAGGATACTTATACCAGCCTGTGCTGAAGAGATGATGTTATTCAGAACACGCTGAGTGCTCTGTGCTGCACTGGATGCTTGTGTGTCGTTTCATCTGCTCTATGACCTGCCGTCCTCAGACTGGCACAGATGAAAGGGACCCATCCTTCCCTCCAATCTGACCCCCACGCACAATCAACTCCACTTCTGTGCAAGCACCGCTATTAAATGGAACTCGCTGTAAAACAGGCCGTGGCCCAGAATCCTGGTATCTGCTGTTCCTGCTTCTCAGGAACTCCGGGCACCCTGGAACATGCTGGACCTTCCTCCTGGGAGGGACAGCGAGATGAGAGGACAGAGATTAGCTGGCAAGGAACACAGTGCTGCTATTCAGCTCCTCCTCGTCTTTCTAAGGCAGAACCAATGGATGATTCAGCGCGGTGATGACCAGCACATCTCCCCAGGATACTGACAGGCTGAAAGTGCGACAGAAATTGATGGGACGCTCCCGTTGTTACAGGACCTCGCAGTCCGGACAGCACTTGGATGCCTCGTGGTGGCGATGGATGAGGCATGGCAGGGATGACTCCCAAGAAGGCGACACATATACTTACATGAAGGTAGTAATTCAGAGGTCTGGTCTTAGAGTCTACAAACAAAACCAAATGCTTGACAAGACAGGAAAAAGTCCAAGTTTGAGGAAAGACACAAGTTCCTTAAGAGACTCAGAAGTAACATTCCTCAATTTCCTTCCTTGTCCAATGGTAAAAATCCAGCGCGGCACAAGACAGACTGTATACTTGGCTCAACTCATGGATACCTTAGGACATTTAAAAAAACAAGCATTGAATTTGTGACAAAGTTCCAGAAAATGCTGTCGTGCGCCTCTATGCACAGTTTCCTAGTCCACTAGCTGCCACTGAAGGAACAGGGCTGCCCTGAACACAGCTGTGCCCACCTGCTCTGGGGCTACTGCAGCTCCTGGACAAAAGCTACCTACTGAACAGGGGTCAGCCAGTTCACTGCCACCAAGGTCCAAACACACAGGTTGCAAACACTGACTTTCCACAGTGTGCCTCATGTTGCCATTTAAGATTGCATTTTTTTAGGTGCTCCTGGAACATCAGACAGATTCATAGCCCTAAAGGGAAGTCAGGGGGCGAGGTTGGCACGTTCTGTTCCCTTCCACAAGTAAATTATCCAGTTTCTAAATTGAGTATTGGACACATGCGTCTTACCCAGCAAAGACTCAGCTCAGTTCAGGGAGAACTAAGATGTTGTTGCTTTTATAAATTTGTCTCTTCTATTTCCTTCCTGGTTGCTATGGCTTGAGTGCAGCCCCCTAAAATTTATAGGTTGGAACTTTAATTCCCTAATGTGGCAGTGTTGAGGGTTCAAAGTTGCCAGAAGGGTTGAGGGGGGGTAGTTCGTGAGAGCGGAACCTTCATGCAGGGTTTAACGTGTTTCTTAGGGAAATCGGTCAGCGGGAACACAGTCCCCTTTCCTCTCTTCCGTACCTGTCTGTTCACCGTTCTACCTTCCACCCTAAGCTAAAGTAGCACCAGGCCCTCACTGACAAAGCAGCAGACCCCAGCACCGTGCTCTGGGACTTCCACCCTCCAGCATCCTGTGCCCAAAGAAACCTCTTTTCATTGTAAATTATCTACTCTCCACCACTCTGTTAAAGCAACACAAAATGAACTAAGACATTTGCACTGGCTTTGTGAGTCAGTCAACCAAAGTTATATTTTTAAAAAGCCATTGCTTTTGATTAAAAGTCCTTTGAAGGCAGTTTTGCAAAGGTCAGCACAGGTGTTCCTGCCACCAGTGGTCACTCCCGAGCTGCTGCATCCCTGGCCCATCAGCCCTGTTCCCCAGCAGGAAGGGCACCTCCCGATCTTCCTGAAAATGATTTTGAGGTGAGGACAAAGGAGTGGAAACTTGGCTATTGTTTTGCCCCCACCCCATTAGCCACAAGAATCTAAAACATGTCCAAGGCTTTGCTTTTTGACAGGCTGTTAACAAGGCAGAGGACAAATGGGTCCTGGGAGAACAGGAAAGTTTATCGCTCTGCAGATTGATCAGAAGTGGCTCCCAAGGTGCAGAATGAATGAAAACATAAACAATTATGAAAAGGCAATAAACCTGAAGGATGGTGGGACCAGGTCTAAGTGCTGCTTAATTTTTAGCGACTGTTCTCTAGTTTCTCTTTGCTCCTGGAACATCAGACAGATTCATAGCCCTGAAGGGAAGTCAGGGGGCGAGGTTGGCACGCTCTGTTCCCTTCCACAAGTAAATTATCCACTTACTAAATCAAGCATTGGACACATGCATCTTACACAGCAAAGTCCCAGCTCAGTTCGGGGAGAACTAAATGTTGTTTTAATAAGCGTTAACGGCTTTATAGTCTCACACAAATTAAATGCCAGTCAGCACAAGTTCTTGCTGTCTGGTAGCCTCTTGTCTTTAGGAGACCCTTCTCCTTATTTCCGCTTTTCAAGATAATTTCCCAGAATCTAGTTTGCAGCAATAGGTGAGCTACAGAAGAGGTCCCAGGGGAAAGGGGAGAGGGTGCCAACAGCTTCCACAAGATGCCAAGTTTAGCTGTCCTTAAAGTGCCCTGCACGGTGTCGCCTTAGACCAGAGCTTGTCTGCAAATGGCAGGTGGAGACTGAGACAACGTGGGTTCTGCTACCCTGCACTCCTCTCCCAGCCCTGCACCCACCCATCCCTTGCCTGTTTCCTACTCTAGGAGCCTTCCCAGCCCTTGAGAGCACCAAATCCTGACCGTGAGACCACCAGAGATTCCCAGGCCTTGAAACCCAGAGTGAAACCCACAGCCCTTAAACTCATAAATTCTCACATTAGCCTTGCTCACATGCAGCTTCCCTTGACCCATTTGTTTTCTCTGATGTGAGCATTATCTCCCTAACTGAGTCTGTGTCACTGTGAGAGTTATTTGTGTAAGAAATGCTGCTTACACTCTTGCACATTGCTTTAATGCCCTAAAGTTTTATTAAGCACTTACCACGCCCTGCTCTGATACTCTTCCACAACACAGATGCCATCCCAGCTCTGAGTTTATCCCTATCAAAGAGCGCGGGAGTTGTATAAAGAACTACAAATGTGAGCCAGGCATGGTGGTGCATGCTCATAACCCCAGCCCTCAGGAGGATGAGGTGGGAGGATCGCCACGAGTTCAAGGCCAGCCAGGGCTATGTAGTAGTTCAAGGCCACAGCAATACTGTGTTTCAAAAAAAATTACCAATGTGATGAGCACCAGGAAGGATTATCCGTGTGAAAGGAGAAAGGCTGGGGAGGAGGAACCCCAGAAACATCCTGTCCGAAGACTGGATTTCATTCTGTGAGCAAAGGAAATTGCTGAAAGGCTTAGAACAAGCCACGTAAACCAGCTGCTCCAGCTCCAAGAAGCCAAGGGGTCCAGGCCAGCCAGGCAAACAAGTTGCTAGGCTGTGGGGTTGAAATTGTCATCTTCCTCTTGAGGGTATAAATAAAGGTGCTGTAGTGGGTGAGCCCGTTCCTTCTCTCCCTTTGGGGGAGAGGGCTCCTCCTGATCTCTGAAAACTACATACATAAATGTCAGCACACAGCACATGAGAAGTGAATGAGGCCATGCAGGATAGGAAGAATGTAGAAGAGAGAGGAGGCCTGGACCCGAGAGGACGAGGGCCAGGAGGACCCCAGCAGAGGAGGCAGCAACCAAGGTAGGAGCTCCGAAGCTCCTGAACTTGCTCCACCATGGCACCTGTGCTCTGAAGACTTTGCTGTCCTTGTGTCTGGCCAGGACAGCAGCTCCCCAGGGCGACGGTTCCACGAGGGACTTGATTGGTAGGCTCAGAACATCAAGAGTTTGCCTCTACTATCTCTAGTTCTGGGTTGCTGTGGAAACAATACAACCGGTGTTTCCGACGAGCTCGAGTCTTCTCAGAAGCATAATACCTGCCTTTAACTCCCATAAATTCACGAGTAACCTGCTAGGATAAGCCATGAGCCCACCAGGAAGACCCTGTCTCTGGCTGGAACTGCTCCCCAATATATGATTATTGTTCCAATTTTCAAATCCAGAAGTTGGGGTCCAGTTTGACTTTTTTACAGACACCCTCAGCCCAGTGAAATAAGACATCTATGAGCAACTACACCAAGAACCCCAGGACCCCAGCGTTTCCCAAACTTCATAAACGCACCAGAGTTTGGCATTCTCAGGATCTCCAATGCCACCTCCCTGCAGGAGGAAGGTATTTGAGTTATAAATATCCTCTTCCATCGTGTTTGAGAAGGGAGAGTCTTAAGACTTTTAAGCCAAATTGCAAAAATGTGTTTTAAGAGTATTTGTAATTTATACACTCAGCTCTTGGATAAGTAGATGGAACTCACTTTATTTCTCTGCAACAGAAATTAACTCTCTTAAGCTTCCTGTTTCCCAGGAGGGAACAAAAAAACAATTAAATTTGCCAATTAGAGATAACTCAGACACTCTCAGTTTTAAATGGGGTTAATTCTGATTGATGCTATCATTCCACATGCCCCCCCCTCCATCCCAGGGGGACTTGAGGTGAGGTGGCTTGATGGCGCTTGTCTGGGGAGTCTGGCCTGGGGACACCCAGTCTCTGTTGTTCCCTGAAGCACCAGCGCATCCTGTAGAGGTGCCGCCCCTGCAGGCCCCACCACAGTCTGAATGAAACTTGCTCTGTCCTCTGCCTACTGGTCCCAGCAGGGGAAGGTTCTGGAAGCTCCTAGCCCAGGGGGCACTGGCACACGTAAAGTATGATCAACAACACGATGAATGTTTAAGTTCTTAAAACTACAGGACTACAGTAAAAGACACATTCCACTAATTCCCCCCAGAATCCTCTCTCTCCTGCCCAGCACACTCATCCCTTTGTTCTTGCCGTGTCCTCTTTTCCTGAGGATCTTCTGCTGTGCTGTCCTGCGCTGTCCTGTCCTAGATGTCCTGAATCCTCCGTTCAAAACGTTTCTCTTTCCTGGTCTTTTTGACTTTGGGGAAGAGCCAGAGTCACACGGTGTCAGATGCAGTGACTCACATGGGAGAGACACAGCCTCACGGTTTTCGAGGCTGCCTTTCGACCGGATGGCGCTCAGCAGCGGCGTTCACCATGATTCTGACCACATTTCATAAGGGCAGCTAGGCAAGGGGACTTGGAGAACTGCTTGGGAAAGTGGCCAGAACTGTGGGAAGACTGTTCGGGCTGAGGGGGTGGCGTCCAAGGTGCTCTGGTGGCACGGTGGTGGCACGGTGTCTCTTGCTGTCCTCGATAAACAGATGATGAATAAATATGTCCTCGATAAACAGATGATGAATAAATATGTGAATTTCAATTTCCTGCTTCTTTTGTCGATTTAGTTACTAATAAATGCCTATTGTCTATATTACCAAACATGAGATGAGATGGCAGAGACTTCCCGCCCATGGGAACCCCCAGTTCCAGACTCAAGGAAACCACAAACATTGACCATTGCAACTCTGCGGGGCTGGCTCCGGACACTGGGACGCACAGGAGACCTGTTAGCCAGTTGCGGTTTGAAGTCATCCTCGCTTCCTCCCCTTGTCTCCTTCCTGTGAGCCTCTGCACACATTTTCCCTGCACCACACCTGGTTTTGCTTCCGTCTCATCTGAACCTGAGCCCCACGGGCCTCAGCAAGGTGTTGAGCCCCTGACCTTTGGCAAACTCCTGCCTGGACATTTAGCTTAAGAGATGGGCATCCATCCCGGATCGGATTTAAGAGCTACTGCCTGAAAAGAGCAGAGTACGGAGGGCCACGGATGAGAGAGCTTCAGGCACCGAGCCATGCACGAGTGGTTTGAAATGTTCAATGACCAGCAGGTCTTGCTGGTCTCGCCACAGCTGACCCAGCAGGCCTTTTGTTCCAGGCTGGAGTCAACAAACAACGCAAGCCTGCTGTAAGGGGCAACCTCCTAGCTACCACCGTGGATTCCACGAGGAAGGCTGCGCTGCTTTCTCGTTGCACCGGGAAGGAGGAGAATCCCTGGCAGCTCCCCAGCCACAGCCCAGCATTGAGCACCTTGGTGTACGGAGCCTGTCACCGCTCCTCCGCCGTGACGGTCAGGCAGACAGCGAGGGTAGCAGTGTGCCCAGGTCGTGCTGACACACCGGGCACTGGGACTGAGCCTCAGCCTGTCGGGCCGCAGCCCCCGCAGCTTGGTCTCCACGGCGCGGAGATCCAGTTTGCTGACAAAGGAAATGAGCAGGCACAGTGATGTCCGTTCCGCATCCTGCAGCGCTGTCTCTGTGCAGAGAGGAAGGAGAGGAATAACGCGCATGTGCGTGTGTTTGCCTGTTTTTACTGAAGAAACGCAGGAAAGACAAAGCAGGGGGCAGAGTGGGGTAGAAACCACTGTGGGGTGGAAATGGGACTTTTCTGAAAAAATCTTTTCAGCCTGATGAAATTTTTGAACCATTCAAGTAGTCTACACATTAAACAAAAAAATAAAAAATAAAAGGATGAGGAAAGCTAATCTTAAAAGGAAATACAAAATAGAAACAAACGATCCCAGCTAGTTACCTGCTGGATAACATAACCGTGTATAAAAAAGAATGAATTCAAGTGACTTTGGAGCACAGTACTCTGACTGTACGACCTCGGTGGGAATAGTCTAAGATGACAAAGACCTTTTTCGGTCTACCTCCCAGGTGTGTGGCTGAAAGCACTGAAAGAACAAAAGCAGCTGCAGAATTCACAAAAGGTCATTTATTCAGCTCGTGCGAGGAAATCTGCTACCATCAAAGGCTGCTCCTTTGAAAGGCCAGTCAGTGGGTTGATGGAGGAGAGGAAAGAAGTCATAGGATAGTCTTTGATGAGTGCTCTGTTAGGGTGGAAATTTTTGGAAGCAAGGTAGCTATTTGACTGGCTTTCAGATGCATGTGGCACTCTCTGATTGGTCCTCAAAATCCTGGTATGTACCTTGGGGTTTTTGAGGTTGCATATGTAGGGTCACATAGATTTTCCTCTCCCAACAGGAAAAATGTCTGGTCGCAGGCTTCGAGGTCTGAGGTTTGTGTGCCAATTCCTCGTGTCAATGCCAAACCAACTGCGTGTGTTTTGTTGAATAGTCAGTGATGAGTGCACAGTTTTCTGGGGGACTCAGTTTTCACTGTTAAAGAAGAGATAGAAATAGAACAATAGAAGAAAATCCTTCCGTCTGAGGTTGATGAGGGGGCATGTCGTGATTTCTTAAAAAATAATGAACATTGCTCGACATCTTCAAGCAATTTTCCAACGACAACAGCCCAGGTCTCCCTACTTGGGAGAAAACAAACAGCATCTGTGTGCAGGGCAGGTAAGCCAGGGTGAAAGGGGAACCGGTAGGGAACTCGGGGCAGGTGGGAGGGAAAGGCAGTTTGCTAAGGGCGGAGGGGATCCTCGGGCTGTGAAACTTCCTGTGCACTCCATTCTATTGCATGTCCTGTGCACCACTGTGGTTGCTGTGTGTTTCCAACCCTTACATGTAGGGCATAGCAAAGCTGCCCAGGCTGCAGATTTAAACAACGGATGTTCATTTCCCCGCAGAACACTGTGCCCCAGGGCCGCTCACAGCGAGGGCACCTTGCTCTGCACCTGGGCCTGTGCTCTGGTGTCCCCGTGAGGACACCAGTCTTACAGGCTCAGGTCCAATCTTAAGACCTCAGCAGCCTTAACTGTCTCCCTAAAACCCCAGGCTCCAAACAGTGTCACCCTGGGGGCCAGGACTTCAAGCTAGGGATCTGAGGGGCAGACACTGTGTAGCCCAGGGAAGTTATTGGACCTCTCCTGGCTGTAATTTGCTCACCTGCACAACAAGGACCACAGTCTCTTCTGTCCCAGAAAACTGTTGGAAGGGTGAAATGGTTGATTCACATAAACACCCAGTGCCTGGCATGCAATAAACACTCAATAAATACCATTCATTACTTAATCTAATAATTTATAAACGCATCAAGTATTCAGTAAGAGTAGAATTAAGTGTAAAGGGGTAGGCTGGGCAT
>PVJX010045185.1:0-12805 GCA_004027295.1 Dolichotis patagonum | reverse complement strand
ATAGGGTTAGTTTTGTGGTCATGAATTTTTTCAGTTGTTCTTTATTGTGGAAATATCTTGTTTCTCCATCAATTGTGAAAGAATAGGATATATCAATCTTGGTTGGAGGTTGTTTTCTTTCAGGACCTGAAGTACTTTTCCTTTATTTGTTTGTATTGAGAAGCCTACTGCAATTCTGATGGCTTTCCTTTATATGAGATACACAATTTTTGATATTTTCTGCTTGTGTTGAATTTCTGGATTCTTGACTATTATATGCATTTTGGGTAGATTTTATGTCTTTGGTGTTGTTTTTATTTTTGTTTTGGTTTGGTTTTGATACAGGAGCTTGCTTTGTTATATAGACTGGTCTTTAACTCACTATGTAACCTAGGCTGACCTTGAACTCATGATGATTCTCCCTCCTCAGCCTCCTAAGTGCTGGGATTATAGGTGTGTGCCACCATGCCTAGTTTAGGGTATATTTTTGTGATCGTGGCTAATTGGAAATGTATATGCCTTACTTATCTGGATATCAAATTCTTTTTCCATTTTTGGGAAGTTTTCTGCCATGACTTTGGTGATTAGGTTTTTTTTTTATGTTGTTTGCACTATCTCCTGATTTTTCAGTGACTGTTCAATCTTATGTTATTCTTTGAATCAGCTAATAGCTAGTGTATTGATTTTTCATGGTCTCTTTCTGTTTTTAACAAATCTTTCTTTTCATTCTATTTTCTTGATCTGATATTCTGTCCTCACATTGTTTGGTGCTATGTATACTTTTAAAGGAATCTTTAATCTCCTGGACATTTGTTTGAATCTATTTCATGGGCTTGATTTTTTTCCTATATTGGGCATTTATAGTTTCCATCATTTACCTGAACTCCTTTGTTTTTTATGTATATCTTCTCTAGAACACTAATCATGCCCTCCATTATGCTCATCATTTCTGAAGTTATCTGAGAAGTTATTTCTGATTCAATATTTTTCTAGAGACTCTTTCATTTGCTTTGTTACCTCCACTGATACCACTTTAGAGAGTCCAGATAGGTGGCTTTTGAACTGTTCCACTTCATTGCCCCTTGGGTTTATCTTTGGGGAGCTGCAGATCTGGAGTTGTATCTGTCTTCTGTGTCTTTTCATTTTCTGATTTTATTTCAGTGAAATTGCTGCACTGATGCTTGGAAATTGTTTATGGTAGGTATCTTTATTGCTACTATTAAGAACCTTTGGGAAATGATTACTTCTTAGACATGTCTTCAAGATGTAGCTGACTTTTGGGTGTTGATTCTGTTGTAAGATTCTACTGGTTCAAATTATTTGGGATAAGAAGTTGCTGCCTATTTTATCTACTAGCTTGTGGTTCTTTGGCACTGGCCTGTAGTATTGTTTATGATCCTCAGGCAGTCTCAGTCTTGGCATATATGGAAGAACAACTGATTAGACCAGTTTTGTTGCCTTGGCTAAAGTAGTACAATGAGCAATAATAGCATCCTACACTCCCTAGAAATTGATAACATTTGGTGCCAGGGATATAGCTCAGTGGAACAAATGCCTTTCTGGAAAATGACAACGTTGGTACCTATCATTTTGCCACCTTTAAACATATGATCAGGACTTACAGTTACATAACCAAATCTAAAACAAACCAGAAAATCCTGTACAATTAATATGTCTACTCAATCTGGCAATATGGCAATTTACCCTTATGAAAAAAAAATTTAAACGTGGTTAGAGAAAAAAATGGAGTAACAGAAGACGAGAAAGGGATTAGAAGCAAGACTAGAGGACAGAGGAAGATTATTCAGGCTTTGGGAATTGATAAAGAGGACGAGATGGAAATAAAGGAAGAAAGACAGAAACAGTAGAAAAGAAATGAAAAACCAAGTAACTTGAAACATATTCTGGTATAAAACAGGAACAAACAAGAAAATGAGAAAAAATAGAAAATAAAAACAAAAATTAAAAAGCAAAGGAAGAAAAGTAGAAATAAGAAATGTCCACTTTAGGGTGTGTCTTTGCTGTCACTGGTTGACAGGGGGCAGATAGAGCCCAGATCCATGTTGACTGATCCCAGCAAACCAGCAGTAGAATTATACTAGTGGTGGATAATCCCAGCCAACCTGAGTCTTTAGTTTCCCCTGAAGTTCAGGCTCCTTCTGGTTTCTGGGCTTGGACCTGAGTTTTTCAGCGCACTACACTCCAAAGCACTCCTGCTGACTTGAACTCTGCTCCCTGACCTGCCAACTTGAACTTTGCTACATGGCACTCTGACACTTGTGACCACTAGATGGAGCCAAGCCGCCAGGTTTTCTGAGTTGTGACTTCTGTTGCCCCCTTCCTGAATAGGTGCTGACAAATCATCCTTTCCTGGGTGATATCTGAACCTGAATAACTCACCAGCCCCTGCAGTCCACAGTGTCCACTGCTGTATTATACTGGTGTGTTTCTCCATGCAAGCCTTGGGGGTCACCAGTAGTCACTGTGCCTCTGGGGGTTCAAGCTGCCCCTCCTTCTCCTCTCAGGGAGAAAACACTGCTTGCCACCTTCCTGTTCTGCACTGTGGTCCCCCAGTTCACTCCTCATGGGCTGTAATTTTCACCTCAGATCCTTTCAGAGTCCTGGAAACCCAATTCCCTCCTCTTCCTCCTCCTCCTCCTCCTCTTCCTCCTCCTCCTCCTCCTCCTCCTCCTCCTCCTCTTCATATTGCTGTATTCCATTGTCTGGATTTCAAATCCAGATGTGCAGCAGTTACTTAATTTCTATATACATTACCATCCAACAGTTGTATTGTATTGTAGAGACTAATAGAATAAAGATGTACTAGTAGAATGAGTTTCAGGCTTTTAAATATATGTACTGAGAAGAGATGGACCTCTCAATTATCTTAGAGAAATTACTTTCAAAAAGTGAGTTGTAGGATGCTAACTAGAAGAACCGGCCCCCGGAATGGCAGTTAGAGGAGGAAAGAATGTGCAAGGGTATCTCAGAGAGAATTTCAGAAGAGAACAGAAAAGATAAAACAAAGAAGTTGCTCTGAGCCCTTGGCCAGCCAGGGAGGACAAATGCTGTTCTGAGAAGTAGTACTGTGCATGTCACTTGCCTGTTCTGAACACACATTGCTGGTCACTCTGCTTGTGCCAGGGTTTTGTGGGCCCTCCCCAAAGGAAAAGGTGAGGCAGCATGGTTCTTTAGGTACCACATAGCTGAGGCCTGCAAGGAGATGCTGCAAAGGACTCCCCAGCACCAGCCTTGATCCCAGCAGCACCAGCCTTTCCACAGAAAATTATTAGAAACATATCCAGGCAGTAGTGTGCTAGTGTGACAGATGGGGTTGGAGGCTTTTTGGGGGCCTTCTGCTTAGTCACTGCTGATGAAAGCTCTAGATGAGATGCATGAGTCTGCTGTAGGCTCCTGCAGCTCATAGAGAAAACATGGTCCCTGCTTGCTATAGAGTATACAACCCAGTGCACAGCTGTGACAACTGTGGAGCCTGTCACATACCATTTCACCACTCATCAGAAAGGTAACACATTGCTTCATGGTTTTTCCCCTAGAACCATGGGTGATAAAACTCAGGAAGGCAGTGGCATTGATTTTTCCTTTCTCTTCCCATCCTACGCCATCCAGAAAGACTTCATGGCAGAGCTGTACCAGGTACTGGAGGCTGGCAAGATTGGGATATTCGAGAATCCCACTGGCATGGTGAGGTGACACAGATGATAGCTGAGAACATGAAGGCTTCCACTCCTTGCCTCTTCAGAGATTCTTATAGCTAGAAGTTGGACATCATGGTCCCTCATTTTACCTTTGAGCTCGCCTACTTAGCTCCTACAGCAAAGCGTTGTGAGGAAGAGTTTCAGATTGTCCCTCTGCCCTCAATGTTGGCCATGGCCCATCCTGGTTCAGAGTCTCCTGATTCTCACTTGATGCCCTTGGTCTTTGAGATCCTGGCTCTGCTGACCCAGGTCCAATTCTCAGGTTTTTTTGTCTCTTCTCAAGCTAGTTATTTCCCACCCTGCTTTTTTTGTTTTCATGAGTGTGAATCTCTTGACTTCTGTCTAGTGTTATGGGGTTCAGCAGGGAGTGCAGCACAGCAGATTTGATCCTGTCTGTCAGCCCTGTACCTCCCTTTCCATTCCTGTCCTCTGCTCCCTCCACATGTCCCCTCACTCTCCCCAGCCCTTATGTGTTTACCCTTGGTTCCCTGGCCTCTTCTTGTATGTCCCTTCCTATGGAAACCTGCCCTTGAGACTCAGTTGCCCTTTGTGTTCTGGTGTCTTCTGTATCATACCTCCAAGGAGATGCTGTGCCCTCTCACACCTTGAGTGGGTTTTGTTTACTTGACTGTTTCTGATGCACAGCCTTCTTCCCACTGCTACCTGAGATGCCTGGTTACCCTCTGAGTCACTTCTGAAGCCTTCTGTGATTCCAGCACCCGGAATTGGCATCTTAACTTGGTGCCTGCAGTGCTACGCATGACACTGCAGCTCTGGGAGTGTCACCATCTAGACTTCACCACATTGTGTGGCCGTCTTTCCAAGTGCACATTATTCTCTTTCCCCTGGGCACTTTACAGGGCATTCTGCACCTGCACATGCCCAATCCTAAGCCTGACTTCTCCGTATCCAGTAGGTGTTGGGAAAGTGAATGAATTTCCTTTCCTGGGTGTGAGATTTATAGTGAGGCATCTGGGGTAGTGCTGCTTAAGATGCCATCATTCATCCAGGTGCTCTGAGAGTGTTCAATGAAGTCTATCCCATGTCTGGGAGCATTTGGAATTTTGTTCAGAGTTTTGTTTTATTTTTGGTTTGTTTGCTTTTGTTTTTGGTACAAGACATGTAAACCTGGGCCTTCTTCATGCCAGATAAGCACCATACCATGGAGGTACATCCTCAGATCACTCTACAGTCATTAGCAGGTCCCAGTTCCCAACATTTTTTTTCCAGTCCCCAACCTTTTCCTTTTGTTTTTTTATTCCTTTCTTTGCAATGCTGGAGAGGAGCCCAGAGCCTCATGCATCCTGGACAGGTGTTTTACCTCTGAACTACACTGCTGGTCCCCTCTATGTGTAATTTTTGTCGTCATTTTACTGGGCAGAACCATGTGGGGCCTCACTTTAGTCTCTGATTTGGGGACAACTTTGATCATAAGCTCAGGGACTTCCTCCAGTAACTTGCAGTTGGAGGGAGGTCATTAACCGGTTGTCTGTCCCTGGATCATTGTTACAGCAGTGTGGCATTGGAGATGGGTCTCTTGCCTGTCCCGTCCTGCACAGCGTTTGAAATTTTCAAGGTGAAGGACTGGAGGATGAAGAAATAAAGAGTTAGAAAACAGAAAGCTGAGTTTGGGTGGAGCCCTGTCTCTGGACAGGAGAAACGGGGCTGCTCAGCGACGATGGTGCATTTATTTGTACACTCGTCCAGTTGATGTCACATGATGGTGGTGCATTTATTTGTACACTCGTCCAGTTGATGTCACATGATGGTGGTGCATTTATTTGTACACTCGTCCAGTTGATGTCACATGACACCCTCTACCTAGCAACTTGTTTGCTTGGGTTGACTCAGGCTCTCCATATTCTTGCAGCTGGAACAGCTTGTTTACATGGCTTACCTCGGGCAATTTTTGTTCTGGGGACTGGCCTTGCTCCAGGAGCTCATGTGGGATTGACCTCCAGCTTCAGCCGCTTCCCACACTGGCCTGCCTGGCCCAGGGAGAGCTAAAGCTGCTGGCTGCTAATTTCCCAGGCTTCCCAGAGTGGTGGCCTGGGTTCTGTTGATTGTGCTGCCCAGGACTCTGCCATCCAGTGTCTCTTAGAAGCTGAGTAAAACAGTGGGTGTGAGACCCAGGCACTCAGCAGTAGTCTACTCTGGCACAGGACCTTTCAAGGTCTAACAGACACCCATAATTTCCACATCTCTGGATAATGATAATTTAATTAGTACTGTATACTGCCTATATGTGTTTATCTCCAGCTCCAACTGCTCACTTACTATGTACCAGATATTCTTTGGATCTTCCTGCAGGGATTTGCCTTTATGTCTAAACTGATTTCAGTGCCTGCACTGCTGTGTGAGGAAGGGTTACTCCATCACACCCTTTTTGCATACATATGTGGCACTGAGCATTACAAGGTGACCCCAGAGCCCCAGAGCTGGGAAGTGAAGGAGCCAGGATGTAGCCCAGGCAGCCTGGCGGTAGCATCCAAAACCTCAGTTTCAAATCTACCCTTCTGCCTCACTGGGTACAGGGCTCTATCTCCCCATAGTGCTTTCAGCTCAGAGCAGGGTCAGAACCCATGCCAACTCTCTGAGATGTCAGCATCTCGATCCCTGGGCAGAAAATCAGGGGACCTGAGCCAACCATGTGCACCCAGTGCAGAGGCCTGTGGACTCAATATGGGTCAGAGATCTTGGGACCCAGAACCGCACCCACACCTGAGGGGCTCACACAGCAGGACCTGCTGTCTGGCACTTCTGGAGGGTGACAGCAAGGTGGCAGCAGGGCTGGCTCTTCTGAGGACTGCAATGGAAAGGTCTGTCCAGGTCCCTGACTGTTTCTCCCAGGGCACTGTCTTCACCCTCTGTGGCTGCATCTGGAGCCCCACCCCAACACCCAGGTCTTTGGGAAGCACTAGGGCTCCCCTATCCTCAGGTTCCCTAATTACATCTATAGTGATCCTGTCTCCAAATAAGGTCACTTTCTGAGATGGGGCAAGGACTTCCTCAACCCAGCTTTGTGGGGATTCATTTTAGCTTGCAGCCAGGGCCACAGGGAAAATTCTGATATTTAAATCACATTTCCAGAGCAGTTGGCTGGCTTTGGGGGGAAAACAAATGAACAAAACCTTAATCACTAGGACAGATAGTGTTGTGTCTGCACATTGATAACTTTATTAGAAAATGCAGGGCCAACCCACAGAGTTGCCAAGGGCCAGCTAACAGTGGCTGGCCCTTGGCAACTCTGTGGGTTGGCCCTGCATTTTCTGCTCTGAATTCCTTTTTATCCAATTTTGTTTTTATTAGTTCACGTTTGGGGTACATAATGATTCCCTTCACTGTGGGGAGTTGGTGCATGGACCCAGCACATCTTAATTCCCTTCTCATCTCCTCCTCTCCCCTACCTCTGCCCTCTCTCCACCTCTTGGTCCTCTTCCCATTTGCAAAAGAGCTGTCTCAATATTTCCTATTTTCTGTCTTTTAATTTGCTCTTTATTCATATTTAAAGTTGCTCATCAGAAACCATGTGGTGGTAAGCTTTTGTTCACTTAACCTTATGAGCTCAAGGTGCATCCATTTTTCTACAGATAACTCAAGTTTATCCTTCTTTGTGGTAGACAAGTACTCCATTTTGTGTAAATACCACATTTTCTTTATCCATTCATCTGTGGATGGACATATTGGTTGTTTCCAAGATTTAGCTATGATGAATATGCTGCTGTAAAGTACACATGCATAACTGAAATGAGTAGACACTTCTCCAAAGAAGTAAAAGTGGCCAATGTATACATAAGAAGTGTTCAGCATCACTCACCATTAGAGAAATGCTGAATAGAGCAATACTGAAATTCTATCTTTCTCCGGAAAGATTGGTTGTCATGAAGAAATCAAATAGCAAATCCTGATGAGACTGGGGGGAAAGGAATCCCTCTCCATTAGTGGTGGGAATGTAAACTGGTACAACCACGATGGAAGTCAGTGTGGAGATTCCTCAGAGCTCTAAAAGTAGGAATTCCATTTGACCCCATTGTTCCCCTTCTGGGTGTCTTCCCCAGAGAGTGAAGGATGTCATATTACAGGGGCACATACCTTAATTCTTTTGGCAGAGGTGCTAGTCTAGTTTCTTGTCACTGGTTGTTACCATGCAGAATTTGTATGCACACCACATAGTCACCCTAAGTTCCTTTCAGAGTGGTGAGCATCAGGATTAAAGCAATTCTTTCCTGCTGCCAGGCCCTATGTCTGTTTCTTTCCTTTTTTGTATTTGTCCTGGCTGTTGTATTGGCTGCTCCTTTGCTTTCCTTGGTGGACTCAGGGCACACTCTAATTTTTAAAGCCAGAGCTTTGAAGCCTTTATGAAAATGGAGAAAGTCCTCTAAATTTTAGCAACTTGGAAGGCTGAGCTGGGTGGGTGAAAGGGGCAAGTCAAGCCTGGCAAAATATCAAGACCCCGTTTCAAAATTAAAAGCAAAAAAAATAAGAAGTTCCAGGTTGCAGCTCAGTGGTATACCACTTACCTGGAAGGAAGGAGGTGAGTTCACATGGGGAACACTGAAATCCAAGAAGAGAGACATTCAGGCAGTGCAGTGCCCTCTGTTCTCACAGGGAAAGTCCCTGAGTCTCATCTGCAGGGCTGACCTGGCTCCATGACTTTGAGCGGAAGAAACAGCAGGAAGAGGCATGCTGTCTCCCTACAGCTGGAGCCAGGACCCTGCCTGAGAGCTGGGACCTGCATCTTGCAGCCCCATCTTCCTGCCAGGTGACCCCCACTGCCCCGAGGCCTGGAGGAGAGCTGGGTTGGGTCACCCAGTTTGTGCAGAGGAAGGAGAGGGAGCTGGCAGAGAGAGTGAAGGTGAGTCAGGGTGGCATCCTAGGGTGGGTGCAGTGGCCTCTGTCCTCCCCCAGTCACCATGCACCATGCACTGGTTCCCCTTGACGCTGGCCTGAGGCCGTGGAGGGAGGAGCTGAGCAGGCCGAGGCTGACTTGCTGAGCTCGAGGGCCCCAGAGGGGCTGTTGTGGCCCCCATACTCTGGAGGATGGCAGGGGTCCCTGCACGAGTCTCCTCACCACTGTGTCCCCCAGGAGGAGCAGAGCATGAGGAGGAAGAGAGAGGAGCGGCTGCAGCAGACCTGTCACAGTGCACAGCTCAAGCTCACAGCCCAGCACCGGGTGGGTGGGTGCCCTCCTGTCCTGCCCCTGCCACACTGCTGGAGACTCTGCCAGGCAGCCAGGCCCAGGCTGCTCTCTGCATCCCCACAAGCCATGTCCCCCTCAGCCAGAGCTGGGCAGCTTGGTGGCAGAGAACAGAGTCCCAGACTGAGTTCCTCCCAGACAAGCAGCAAGGCTGTGTGCATGGTTTATTGGGGGACATCCTTGGTGACAGCCACACTGAGGCTGAGGCCATCAGGGCCCAGGGCCCAGGGCCCTAGTTCCTAGCCTTCTCTCTGAGCTGCTCTGCAGAGGCAGTCAGTAAGAGGAGTAGACCGAGGCACTCCTCCATCTCAGCAGGGAGCTGCTGGCCAAGGATCCAGGTGCGGAGCACTTGGAGCTGCTGGAGCCCTGGAAAGAAGAGCTGGTACTGGTGGAGTATGCAAGTAACGAGGAGAGGATGGCAGCCAGTGGGTGAGAGAGTGTCCCTTTTGTCCCCACCTGTGGCCAGGAGCAGGCTCCTGAAGGCAACTCTTCCCTCCTTGGGTTCCCTGCCAGGCCTCCCCCTGCCCACCCAGGCCTCGCCCTGACCCCCTGCTCCCACACCTCCCTCCTCCTGCAGCTCCATGAACAGAGGGGCAGTTTCCCCCCAGCCCTGAGCACCTCCTGTTCCACTGTCTCTCCTCTAGCACCTGGCACATCCCCTCTCCTGTGACTCAGAGTCACCACCAGGCAGACATGGTGACCCCAGTGTCAGCGAGCGTGGGGACCCAAGGGGCCTGTCACAGCCACAGAGGGATAGCACTGCAGTAGGTTGGCACCCATGTGCCATCTGAGAGGAGGGAAGAACAAGGCTCTGGGGGACAGTGAGGTGGCAGCTTCTGTAGGCCCCATAGACCAAGGAAGGGGCTGACGTCCCTCAGAGCAGAAGGAGGCCAGAGTACACGGCTCTTCCAAGAGTGTGAGCATCCCTGCAGTCGCCCGTGTCAGCCCCCACTCAGTAGCGGTCTGGTGTGATAGGGCCTGTGAGCCCCTCTCCATCAGTGACATTGCTGTCCCCAAACGTGAGTGAGTATAAATGACGCTGGAGCCCCTCAGGACTCAGGAGGGACACATGCAACCCTCATGCACCAGGAGCCCCAACCACCACTGCACCCAGCCACCCTGCCCGGCTCCACACCAGGCCTCTCCTCTGCCTGGGGCCCGGCACCTGCTTCCTACTCTGTCTCCGGTGTCCTTCCCTCCACCCTGGCAAAGGTCCTCAGCTCCTGCAAGGCCCAGCACAATGGCTGCTAAGGCCAGTGTCAGCCCCACTGCATTGTGGAAGACCCACTCATGTTGGAGTCTGTCGTTCTGTCCTCCTCTTTCTTGGCCTGGGCTGCTTCGTACCCAGAGCCCTCTGCACAGGAACCATGGGTCCTGTTCCTGTGCCATTCATTCTTAGCCTCACCTTGGTGCTTTTTTTTTTTTTTTGCATAATTCTTTTATTTTGTTTTATTTTATTTTGTTTTGTTTTATTTTATTTTATTTTATTTTATTGTGAATAAAACCAAGCAAAATAAAACAGAATAAAGCCAATCAAAACAAGACAGTATAAGTGACATAGGACTTCAAAACAAAGCAGCAGGAAATCAACAATGGCTACCACAATGCCTCCTGCCCTCTTCAAAACAGCTGCCCATACCTTCAGACACAGTAAAGTCAAACAAAACAGAAACAGAATAGAACCAATAAAAACAAAACAATCAATGCAATACAGAACTTCAAAACAAGACAATAGTAAATCCAAAATGGCCACCATTATATGTCTTGTTATCTTTGAAACAGCTACCCATGCCATCAAATACAACAAAATTAAACAAGATAAAACAGAATAAAACTCAACCAAACAAAACAATGAGAATGATATAGGACTTCAAAACAAGACAATAGGGAATCAATAATGGCCATCACCTTCAGAAGGAGATCTGCCTTTATGCTATGTTGTGTATTGTTATTCTCTGTATGGATGATAAGACTACCAGCTTTAGGCCTGCAAAGTCAATAAAACACTAACCACTACAAGCATTAAGTTGTATTTTACTTCATTTGCTATCGTCACAGCCTGTGTTTCTCCAGATCTTACATTGGTTCTTCTTGTCTCCCTGCCCACACCACGCTGGGAGGGGCTGGTGTTCGGCCCTCCCCCAGTCAGCCTGTGTATGGTACTGACTCACAGGAGGTCTTAGCTTCTTGTTGACTTCTTTCTCTCTTCCCCCACAGTCCACAAATGGCACAGATTATGTGCAATAGACACTACATACATGCTTATTATTGGTAATATTTAAATCGTGTTTTAAATCTTTCCAATTTAAACTTGTTTCAGAACAAATGCAGCAAAGTATTATTTTGACAAAGAAGATGACATCATTCTTATGTAGCTGTATGTGCTAAGGGCCCCCAAAAGTATTCATTTACAATTCATTGATTTTCCATAGATGCTTATCTAGTGTACTCCATTCACTGAGCTCCTTGTTTATTCTTTAATTTCTGTCCATATAAAGACGTAATTGTTGTTATTAGCTATTTCTCATATGTGTATTGATTCTTCAATAAAATATTTTGAAGCAAGCTGTCTTTCTTTTGGCTCAGTTTCTTTCTCTTTTTTGTTTCAATCTTTGGTTCATGTCAGAATATAATTTATATGTTTTTAGCTTGAGAAACTGTTGCAAAATCTGGCAAAACCAACAGTATTTTTAAAAATTCCTAGTAGATATTTGCAATAGATAGTGATTAACACATTAAGGCTTTGATGGGTAAGTGGATGTGACTTGAGACTATACTCATAAGTGAAATAAATCAAACTCACATGTGTAAATACCATATTGTCTCCCTAGTATGAGAAACTGAAAAAAGAAATAAGATACAAAATCTTCAATAAAAATTGTGAAAGGGTAAGAAACTGCTCAAAGGGGAAAAATAACTCAAGGAAAGGAGAAAAGAAGGAAAGAAAAAGAAAAAAGATATAAATTTGTATATACACACTTAAAATATCTAAGATGATTGTGCTACTAATTCTATTAGTTCTTGGAACAAAACAGTTAACATTCATAGGACTAGATCAATTTTGCATGTTTATATCTGGTAATTGGAGTAACTGTTTTGAAGATAACTATGCAAAATAACAACCTTAGTTATGTTCCTACCACCTTGTTTTGAAAGCCTATATTGTCATTATTTTGGGCTCTTTGTTATTATTTGTCTCTTTTGTTTTTCTCAAAATTTGTTTTGGTTTGGTTTGTTTTTCCCTTTAATACAGAAAGGATAGGTGTACATGTATAGGCTTAAACATGCCTAGAACTTCTCCTAAAGAGTTTACAAGAATTGATTTTATTACATGTGATGGTATGAACAGCTACTTTGAAGAAAACAAAATACTATGGTAGCCATTGCTGATTTGCCATCATCCTGCTGTAAAGTCCAGTAATGCTTTTATTCTTTGTTTTAATTTGTTTTGGTCTGTTTTGTATTATTTAATTTCAGTATGTGTGAAGGTATGGACAGCTATTTTGAAGAGAACAAGAGACATTATGGTAGCTGTTGTTGATTTTCCTATTGTCTGGTTTTGAAGAAGGCATGTAATGCTTTCAGTCTTTTGTTTTAAATGGTTCCATTCTATTTTGTCCCATTTGAATTCACTTGTGTGTGAAGATACAGACAATTACTTCAAAGAAAACAAGACACATCATGGCAACCACTGTTGACCTCCTGTTGCCCTGTCCTGAAATCCTGTGTTGATTGCACTGTTTTGTTCTGACCTGCTTTGCTCTGTTTTGTTTTATTCTCTTTAATTTAAAATAAAAAATTTAAATATATATATAATGATTACATTCTGCTTGGGGCTTGATACATATACATATATCTTGATCATTTTTACTACTGCTTTGCTCCTCCTTTCTTCCCCAGATTCTCTTCC